>NW_026473924.1:47500-53919 GCF_026875155.1 Cherax quadricarinatus
TGATAATTATTATAGAAATCCTCATGCAGGATCAATTGGGAAAGACTTTCCCTAGATTTACAGTTAGAAGCTCTACACCATTTTCTCAAAAGCGATTTTTTTTTCACGTGCAAAAATCTACATACGACTGAGTTGGCTGGCGTTTTTAATTTCTCCCAAAGGTTTTTTGATAACTTACTGGGAGGAGATCATAAGCTTAGGATAGCCTTCTTAACGGAAACATTAATCCACATATTTCTCAAAAGGTAACGTAGCCGTACAACTTTGAGCTTTTTCCAGACAACGAAGTATGTAATAAGGTTGCCCAGTGTTGTCGGGGCCAGCGCCCTAGAATGTGCTTGATTTTTAAAGACTTCAAATAAGTATCTTAATCTCCGTCATTAAACCTTGGAAACTAGATGCAGCTTTTTTTATATTGAAAGAATCATTTGAGGATTCAGTACATCTTTCACTCACTTATTGTTTGTTGTTGTTTATATAGCGGAGCGTTTTCCCTTTGAAAGTCTTCTTCATTTAATTTACGCTGAGGGCCCCAATTTGAGCAGTCTGTAAAATAAATTAGTCTCTCTAATTTCTCAAATGACTTTGAGAATTATGCCCGATGGGATCGAAAATGAGGGAATTGAACTGGCGGTATGTGGATTATTCCTTTGGACGTGCACCTTGGGGAGGGCCAGGTGACCATTAATAGGAATTCCTTCAGTAACGGGCGAATGCCGAACAGCGGCTGCACCCCGAATACTTCATCTACTTTATTAGAGGCCCAAACGGGACCTAATCTATCTGATTCAATTTCAAGATCAACTCTTTGGGAAAATTTTTTTTCTAATACTTCGAATCTCGACTGGTAGCTTACTTTAGAAACTAAACTTTCAGAGTCAGAATCTCCTGCTACATGATGGTTAGAGGCCCCCCCGGAAAAAATTTGTTTCTAATTATTGCCCTTACGGTATTGGCTTGTTAAATTTTCTATCGTTTGGTTCCCAATTTTGGGGGTATCTGCCAGCAAGTTTTGAAGTTTCAAGGAGTCCAGCTTTAAAAATGTTAAAATCTTCAAATAACTCTTTAATGTGATCTTCCATGATCAATATTTTGAAAATTTAAATAAAATAAATTCCCAGAATATAACTTTAATATTGTTCTTTTGATCAATTTGGGGCTCCCGGACGGGTACCCATTTGTTGCGAATAAAATTTTTTTTTAAAAAACTTCCCGAATGTGCCCGTTACCATTTATTTCTTATGCAACAAGATTTTTGGATCGAGTTATTTTTAAAAGGGATTTAGAGTCTAGGGGAAATAATTTCAACTGGGGAAAACTCCATAGAATTTAAAATTAAATTTATTAAAGTATTTTTAAAAACAATACTTTATCTTCTCTTTGTATTAAAGTAACTTAATACTTTGTACAATAAATTTACATATACATTTACGGTTTAAACAATGGAAATTTACAAAAATTTAAAAGGGGTTTAATTATTCTTTGGATTACGCTTCCAAAATTTTAAAATTTAGTCTTTGGCTTAACAAACTTGTTAAACTCAAAATCAAAAGGTTAAGTTGACAAGACCTTTTGAATCGGCCTTATGTAACCTCTATGGATTACTGAAATACCAGAAATAAAACAAAAGAACTTTTAGGGGGTTGAAGAAAAAACTATACCAAGATCCAACTAAACAAATTCAAAAATGATAATTTAAAAAGTATATATACATAGTTTTCAAAAAGGATAAAGACAAAATATTGAATCCTGGTTTTCATTTCAGTTTAAAAAAGCGAAAACCATTTTTCCGCCGCGCTATAAAAATATGAACCCAAATTTTTTCAAGTTAAATAACACATACAAAAAGAAACCACCAACAAATTTAATAATCAAAAATTAAAAATAAAAATAAAACAAATATTTACCAAATATGAAATAACACCATAATTATAAAACCCTGGTATAAATATTAACAAAAAAATATAAAACCCAAATTCTATTTGCAAAAACGACTTTCCCCAAAAATAAAATTTTCATAAAAATTTTCAAAAACAGTAAAAACACAGTACAACACAAAAACAAAAGAAAAAAAAACCCTGATCACCAACAATTTAAAAAATACACTCCCAAACAGAAAAACCACCCTCCAATATCCAAACACACACCACTACCCACAAAACTTTAAAACAACATCCTAAAGCCTACAAAAAATATACCCCCAACACAACAAACACCCCCAAAATATAACCCACAAACTAAAACAAAACCACTCCATTAAAACCCCAACCCACAAACCCCCAGAAAAATTTAACACATCACAACAAACAGTATAACCCACCACAGCACATCACAACCAACACCCAGCACAAAAGTTTAACACCACCACAACACAAACGTATAACACCACCACAGCATATCACAACACCACAGCCATCACAACACAGCCCCACGGGACAATTTTATAACACCACCACAAAACCCATCACAATACAACCCCACAGCACAACAGTATAACACCATCACAGCACTCACATGACAAGAGTATTAACACCACCACAGCGCATCACAAGAGTATAACACCTCCACAGCACATCACAAGAGTATAACACCACCACAGCACATCACAAGAGTATAACACCACCAAGCACATCACAAGAGTATAACACCACCACAGCACATCACAACACAACACCGCAGGACAACAGTATAACACCACCACAGAACATCACAACACAACACCACAGCACAACAGTTTAACACCACCACCAATACACACGCAACAGCACATCTCCCCACAAGATCACGCAACACAAGAATACAACTCCACAAAACAACACCACTGCACAACACCTGACAAAGGCACCAACACCATCATAAGTCATGCAGGTGTCAAGGGACCTGATTATTGTAACAGTAAAGTTGATGTTTCCTGCCACTCTCCTGTAAGTCTCTTTCTCTCAATATCTACCTCTCCGTCTATCTGACTATCTATCTTTACCTATTTATCTACCTATGTGTATGAATGCATGACTATAAGTATGGATGTATTTTCTCTCTCTCTCTCTCTCTCTCTCTCTTTTATATATATATATATTTTTTTTAAAAAAAAAAATTTTTTAATAAAAAATTTTTTAAAAAAATTTTTTTAAAAAGAAAAAACCCTTAAGAAATGTGAAAACTTTTTGTACTAGTTTCGGAACTTTAGTTCTTTTTTTTTTCTCCGAAACCGGGGGATTTTCTTTCTTTACTTTTTTTCTATTTGAACGCCTAAAGGGGTTGGGGGGGGGGGGTTTTTAAATTTTTTCCCCCTTTTTTTTCCCCCTTTTTTATTTTTATAAATTAAAAAAATTTTTTAAACTTATTTTTTTTAAAAAATAATTTATAAATTGGGGGAAAAAACCCGGGGATTGATCCTGGGTGGGGACGGCCGCATTAAGGGGGTTTTTATGTTCTTTTAAAAAGGTTGAAACCCCTTTTTTAAAACAGTGTGGGGAATTGAAAAAGTTTTTTTTTTTGCCCCCCCTTTTTTAAAATTTATAAAAAAAAATAAAAAATAATATATATATATATTGTTAAATTTAAAACCCAAGTGCAACTCTTGGGTTCTTTTTTTAGGAAAGTTTCGCCCACAGGGCTTCATCGACCCCAAAAGGAGAAACTTGAAAAGGAGGGAATGGGTAATCAGTCCCTAGCCTGGCATGTGGTCGTCCATATCTTTCAAGACTGATGGACTGACCCCTGTGGAACCCCGCTCGCCACAGGCTCCCACTCTGACACTTCGTCACGTACCATGACTCTGATGTTTTCCCAACAGGTACTCCCCGATCCATTGCAGCGCCTTCCGTATTATACCTGCCTGGTTCTCCAGCTTAAGCACTAATCTCTTGTGTGAAACTGCGTCATAAACCTTCTTACACTCCAATAAAACGCAGTCTACCCACCTCTCTCTCGTTTTACTGCTGTTACCCTGACACAGAATTCCAGTAGGTTTGTGACACAGGATTTCCCATCCCTGAAACCGTGTTCCACCACTCTTCTGATAATCTTCTCCACGACTTCACATACTATACATGTCAGTGACACTAGTCTCTAGTTTAATGCTTCGTGTCTGTCTCCTTTTTAAAAACTGGGACTACATTCGCCCTGTGTCGATAGATTGATGAAGACTGTTATTATTGGTACACAGAGCGTCTCTGTTCCCTCTCTCAGGACCCATGGAGAGATGTTATCCGGCCCCATCGCCTTTGAGGTATTTCCCCTCTGATATTGTGAGCATTTACATAAGAGGCTCTTCTAGCTCCTCCATATTATCTCCAGAGCCATCACAAGGGGATTTTGCTAGAAAGTCCTGTCTTTCCAGAGAAAACTTCCAGTACAGAAATAGCCTGCCTTAGTCTGTAATTAACTCTTACCAGCTGCCGACATGGTGAAGTGTATTTATTGAAGAGGAAGTGACAAATATCCTCATAATTTATGTTAATTTATTTAAGAGGAAGTGACATATCCTTGTTATTAATGTTAAGTTGTTTATCGTGGTGCCCTACTAAGAAGATGATAGTTGTACATATATATACAGGAGTGATAGAAAAGGCCTGAAAATTTTGGCATATTAATTAAAACCCGGAAAATACTTTACAGTTCTTATTAAAGCTTTGATGACTCAGTGTACATCAATACTTCCTGGCATCTGTTATACCTTTTGTTACGAGAAGCATTAAGTTAATCAGTGGATTACAGGCCAAATCTTCCCTGCTTCCTGGGTTGTATGTATTGTGTCCAACACTCGATGGTGTACCCCGCTTCTCCATCTTTCTGGAGTCCCTTCTGTCTCCTCTGTGAACACTTCTATGAATCTCATGTTGAGCTCCTCTCATACTTCTCGGTCGTTTCTTGTGATCTCCCCTTCTTTCCTCAGCCTGATTACCTGGTCCTTGACTGTTGTTTTCATGCTGATGTGGCTATACAACACCTTCGGATCAGATTTGGCTTTTACTGCTATGTCATTTTCGTATTGTCGTTGGGCCTCCTTTCTTACCTGTGCACGTTCATTTCTGTCTCTGCTTACGACTGCTCTCCTTATTCTCCTGGATCCTTTGCCTTCTTTACTTCTTCCATTCTCTAGCACACTTTGTTTTGGCCTCTCTACACCTTTGAGTGAAAAAAGGGCTCATTCCTAGCTTCTGTTATTTCTGTTACCCTTGGGTACAAACCTCTCCTCAGCTTCCTTTATATTGTTGTCATATTTTCCCCTGCCAGTGGCTCTTCCCTACTGAAACCTCGTGCAGGAAATTCTTCATGCCTGTGTAGTCCCTCTCTTGTAGTTTTGGCTTCAGCTTGTAATTGAAGCTCTCCTGTCTCTTGGTAATGTCCCTTTAGTGTTGGCACATGAGGTTTTCCATTAGCACCTCCATCATCAAGCCCTCCAAAGTTTCTGGGCCCCCATGTGGCACCAGGTTCCCCAGTCACTTTCTCTGTGACTGAAGCATTACACCTGGGACTCCCCTGGGACTCATGGCAAAACTGCATAAATTGAAGAAACTGGATCTGAACTACACCTCTTTAATGATTATTTGTAAAGGTAGATCTCTAGGAATAGTTAATAATAAGACAGATTCTACCCTAAAGGTTCCCGTGAACCGCAAATAAGTGTTCTTAGTCAATTGTAATAGAACGTTTAATTCAATGATATTCTTCATTCAGAAACCCATGACTATGCAGATGACCCGTACTCGACATTTACTTATGGAAGAGAGGAAAATGCCGCCCTCTCCCGTGTAGAGTATAAATCTCTCAGTATAGAGTTAAATCAGTCTTGACTAAAACGATGGCAGATTACATTTGTGTCTGAGAAGACTCAACAGATGATGGTTTCTAGGCATCTTGAAGAAAAATACTGAAACAGTGGTAAGAATAAAAAACAAATGTTAGAAACCCAAGAGTGAGGTGGAAAACCTAGAGATAAAAATTGACTCCAATTTTTCTGTGAGGATTACGTGGTAAACTTGCAAAACAGGCCACAGTTAATTTAATAACACTAAGGCGTTTCATGTATCTGCTGGAAAGTATTTTATGAAAAAACTCTTTACGTGGGGCAAGTGCTCACACCTTGAGTATTATGATCCACTGTTTGGACTGTTTGCCTCTCGTCTCATTTATGAATTTTAGGCAGAATAAAATTAGAACTGAGAAATCGATTTATTTTGGTGGTCCCTGACTGGTAGTCTGTCATTAAACATAACTTCGCACAGGAGAGATGGGATGTTTTTATGAAGACCAATATTGAAGGTTTTTTAAAAACCCTTTGGGTCCCCTTTGGGGGGAAAACGAGAAGGCAGCTTCTGTTTAACAGAAGGGCAGCAAAAAGCAGCTTTAAATCTGGCGTTCCTTTCAAGAAATAATTTTTATCCGGATCTTCATTTTGCAGATGGTTACGATTA
>NW_026473925.1:0-11163 GCF_026875155.1 Cherax quadricarinatus
TTACATAATTGGTTTGCATTGGGAGGTTATCATTAAGCGGGGGTCACTGTATATTATATATATATATTATTATATATTTTATATATATATTATATATTATATATATATATAAATTATATTTATATAGATTATATATATATAATTTATTTATTTATATATATATATATAATATATATATATATATTAATATATAATATATATAATATTTATATATATATATATTACATACAGATACATATATATCATTTTTTTTTTTTCAACAAGACTGGCCGTCTCCCACCGAGGCAGGGTGACCCAAAAAGAAGAAAATCCCCAAAAGAAAATACTTTCATATCATTCAACCACTTTCACCACACCTCACAATTATCACTGCTTTGCAGAGGTGATCAGAATACAAACGTTTAAGAAGCATATAGTATAAAGATACACAAACATAATCCTCCAAACTGCCAATAGACCAAAACCCCTCTTTAAAGTGCAGGCATTGTACTTCCCATTTCCAGACTCAAGTCCGACTATATGAAAAATAAACCGGTTCCTGAATCCCTTCCTAAATATTAACTGCTCACACTTCCAACACTTGTCGGTCCCAAGTATCCATTCATCTCCATTCACTCCTATCTAACACGCTCATGCACGCTTGCTGGAAGTCCAAGCCCTTGCCCACCAAACCTCCTTTACCCACTCTTTCCAACCCTTTCAGACGACCCTCCCCTCCTTCCTTCCCCTTATTAGATTTATATGCTTTCCATGTCATTCTACTTTGATCCATTCTCTCTAAATGTACAAACCACTTCACAACCCCTCTTCTGACCTCTGACTAATGCTTTTATTAACTCCACACCTTCTCCTAAATTTCCACACTCCGGATTTTCTGCATACAATATTTCACCACACTATGCCTTTAGATATTTTTTATATATATTTATATATATTTTTTTTTTTTTCAACAAGTTGCCGTCTCCCACCGAGGCAGGGTGACCCCAAAAAAGAAGAAAATTCCCCAAAAGGAAATGCCTTTTCATAATCATTCAAACACTTTACATTATATATTATATATATATATATTATATCTATATATATATATATAGATTTAATATATATATTTATATATATTATATAATTATAATTATATTTAATTATATATTATAATATATATATATATATATATTATATATATTATACATATATTATTTATATATATATATAAATATATATATTTTTTTTATATTGATATATATATATATATATATTTATATATATATATATATTATATATTATATATTATTATTATATATATATTTAATATATATATTATATTATATATATATATTTATATATATATATATAAATTATATATGTCGTGAGATAAGTAAATCTGGACGATCAGGAAGTGAACTCAATTAAAATTAATTCCTTTCTGAAATTTTCTCTTATACGTTTAAGATATATTTTTTTCATTAATGTTAATGTAATAATTTATAATTTGCACCAAAAGAAATCTTAGAAAAACTTACCTAAACCTTATTATTATAAACAAGAGTTATTTATTTTATCATAACCGAAAGTAAATATATTTTTAGATTTGCTTAAAATAATTTAATACTAAACAAACACAGTAAATATAATTTTTTTCGTTAGGTTCAGAATGTTTTTGGCGAAATTATTGCATAAACAAATTTGACTTGTCCCTATATGGCAAGATGAAACGCACCCCCCCCATTCTATTTAAGCCAAGAGCTCGTGTTCTGCCTTTCGGCACGAAATATATATATAAATATATATATATAAATATATATATATAAATAATATATATAAATATATTTTATAAACTTATAATATATAAGCTATATATATATAAATATATATATAAATATATATATAAATAGTATATATAAATATATATAATAAATATATATATATATATATATATATTATATATTATATAAATATATATATATAATATTTATATTTATATTATATATATATATATTATATATATATATATATTTATTTATATATTTCAAAGATATATTATTAATATATAAAAAATAAAAAAATATAGGGAGGTACCACCTCTGAACTGTTCATGGGGTCCCTCTCCTAGGGAAAAGAATAAACTTGCTTCAGGGAAAATTCATGGTTTTCCCTGAAGCTGTTGAGAATTTCTACCACCCCCCTATATTTCAAGTATGTTTTATTTAACGAAAAAAATAACATTGGCCAAACATTCACAAAAAAAATACAACAGAATGCCAAACAACTAGAGGTAAACTCAGGCTACATCTCGAATACCTTGTCCAGGCCCCCGCAGGGGCTGCGTGCCCAGGAATGCTGCAGGCATTTCCTCATCTGGATCGCAACACTGAGGTCTCTGAAAGAGAAAGCCTGGTCGCCCTGTGGTCCTTGGTTTCTTATGATGAGCTTTTCACCCAGCTCTTTGAGGAACTTTAGAGAACACTGCCCCATGCACCAAGGGTCTCCGACCCTATTGGAATGAAGTTATAGAAGGGGTGGAAGGTCTCTTCATATTTTCAGATCTTCTGGGTCTCCCTGTGGCTGGCTGCTACACCCCTTCACTACGGAGTATGGCAAGTAGGTGTCTGCCAGTGTGGCAGCACAGGTGTAGTCCCAGGCAATCTGCTTTCCCATCCTTCCAGGGTAGCATAGTGGCTCCATCAGGACGCTTTTGACTTCCATCAGACCTCTGTACTTGGGGTTCCCGTTGAGCTGGGCAACGGGCTGTGGCGAGGCTTCTCTTTATGATGTCATTGACTCCTCATGTCTGGCATACTTCCTTCTGCTGTGTGGACACACGAGACCATGAAGTCCGAATTGATCAGCTGTGCCCTGCCGCAAATACACCTATGTTCGGTGAGGATGGGGGCGGCTAGGCGAAAGAGCAACACCAATCCGAATGGCCTGTGGGTCGAGACGGGTGCCCAGGGAGGAATTGGGAACAGCTAACAGGAAATCTCCTGAGTGTGGTGCCTTCACTGCCAGGAGACGAGCTTTGTCCTTTCCTGAAGCATTGGAGAGCATTGTGTTGGCGATTTTTTTCATGATCGGTTTGTCCCAGTGGGACTGTTTGTGCTCTTTGGGAGGAGCTGGTCTACTGGGAGGAGTCTGTAAGGGTGTCCCACCGAATCGCTGCTTCAGTAAACCTGGGGTCTTGAGCTCCTACCACGTCTCTCAAGCGTTCGGGAACTATCTTCTTGACTAATGCACTGGAAGCCAAACACGAAGACAGAAAAGCAGGTAAAGCAACATGCGTTGCTTTATGCACCCCTATACCTCCCAGTCGCACTGGGAGGGTTGCCTGATCCCATTGCTCATCCTCTAGTGACAGGTTCAGTGCCTTCTTAAAGTTGATCTCAGGTGTGCTCATATTCATCGAGTGTTGGGTTGTCAAAAGAGGGTGCACACCTCAAGAAGTAAGTGAGTCTTGGCATAGTAAGACACCTTGTGAGGAGATACAGAGCATCATGGGCATCAAGATCGCTTATTCTCTCCTCCATTCTCATCAGGTCATTCAATTTGTCCCTGAGGACAGTGTCGATGGCCTGGTGACCCAGCGGTGCCCCCAAGAGGGTACTGTTGGACGGAGTGGTAGTTGAGACTTCCGGGAGGATTCTTCGCACAGCATTGATTATTTCCTGGTTCGCTGTGATGATTTCACACTTGGAGGGATTGAGGATGAGTCCCAAGTCTTCTCCCTGTGTTTTCACCAGTTGTAGGTCCCCACCAGGGACTCTTCAGTACCTGCCAGAGTGCCGTCATCCAGGTACCAGATATTGAGCTCACTGCGTAGGCTGGAAGTTAGTTCTCTTACTGCCAAGCAGAAGAGAAGTGGAGCGAGTGGGTCACCCTGCTGAACACCCTCTGATGATTGAATTTCATGTTCTCCAAACAAAAGAATTGAGGGTTTGCTGTAGCCGGCTGAAATGAAGGGAAAAAGACTGGGGAACCGATCCCGAACAGCTGGCAAAACAGCATCTCTCTTCACCATATTAAAGGCATTTCTAAAATCAAGTTTGACTATGGCCTTGTCTTCTGGTAGGTCCCTGATGTAGGCCCTTGCGGCATGAGCTGCAGCTTCACTGCCTTGAGAGACCCCAAAGCCCAGTTGGTGTGGCTGGAGTAAAGTGGCAGCTTCTAGGCGAATGTTTCTCACTGCTGCTTTGGCAACGAGACGGCGAAGAGTGTTTCCAACTGCAATGGGTCTGATTCCCCCATCCCTCTTCTTCAAAGCACATAGTGAGGCTCCAAAAAAGAAAGGTTTAATTTCTTCTGGGATTCGCCCAGCCAGGCAATTGTTGAGAAAGTTTTGTTAAATCGGTGAAAAGAATTGATGCGATTCCCGAGTACTGGGTTTACCATTCTTGGGGTGTGAGGTCGTTTCCAGTGAACCCCCTGCAGACCCTGCTGGAAATGACACGACGCCTTTAGATTCCCATTTGGCAAATTAATTGTTAGGATGGGGTCTTCCTCGGGGTTGTCGTTGAGGCTATGGGGTCCCGGGTTGGATGCTTGTCTGTTAGGCTTGGGCCGTGGTCTACCCTTGGGGGGGTCTTTTTCGTCATTTAATTTTTTTTTTGCTCCACTGTGTTCCTTTTCAATATTTTTGAAACCCTTGTGCGCAAATTTTCTCTTTTTCAGTGGGCTTTTCTTGGCTACCTTTTGTTCCTCGGTGGGGCAGGGGACAAGTTACCCGTTTTGGGGTTGTTGGCACTGCCTTGATAACTGACGTGGTTGCGTTTGCCTCGTCTTTAGGAACTGCAAGGCAAAAATTGCCGAACAAGAGTGGTTGCGCCATGCTTGGATGGTGCCTCAGGCTTCTAGTTGGTGGAACCCCATTTACCCGTTTTAAAAAGTCTGTGAAATTTTCCCCGCTGATATGGGCGAGCCGCTTTTGGGGTGTGGGATAGTGTATGTTGCAGTGGATTTGAATGCCAACAGAAGGTTACGCAGTGACGAGGTTGCCTTGGAAAATTTCCAAACTGCCTGTGGAGGCTGGGGTGCTTCTGCTGGGGGGGATATGTGATCCTGCACACCCATTGTGGGCCGAATGCGGCCATCCCTGTGTCTTGCTTGAAACTTCCCCCACCTGACATGTGTCTTCTTTCATTGTTGGGTGCTTGTTTCCCTGGCTTTGTGGTGGCGGCTTATATCTGCCTACCTCAACTGGTGGTAAGCCCGGGTGAGGGAAAAAAGGCGCATGGCAATTCCCCATGTGGTTCATGGTGGTGGGGGGCCCTTTTCCCCCCCAAGGCAGGGTGGGGCCCAAAAAAAAAAAACAAAGTTTCTCTTTTTAAAAATTTTGTAATTTAAGGGAAGGGGTTTCTGCCCTTGCTCCAGCCTTTTGCTGCTGGGTTTCGGAGGAAGAAATTTTGGCCACTTCCCCTGGAGATAGAGGAAATAGACAAGAACAAGAACTGAAAGAAAAAAAAAAGGAAAAAAACCGAGGGGTATGATATATATGCTTGTACATGTATGTGCAGTATGACGTAAGTGTAAGAAGTAGCAAGACATTCCTGAAATCTTGCATGTTTCTTCTTTCTCTCTTTCAACACACTGGCCGTATCCCACCGAGGCGGGGTGGCCCAAAAGGAGAAACAAAAGTTTCTCCTTGTACATTTAATAATATATACAGGAGAAGGGGTTACTAGCCCCTTGCTCCCGGCAATTTAGTCGCCTCTTATAACACGCATGGCTTACGGAGGAAGAATTCTGTTCCACTTTCCCATGGAGATAAGAGGAAATAAACAAGAACAAGAACTAGAAAGAAAATAGCAGAAAGCCCAGAGGGGTGTGTGTATATATATATGCTTGTACACATATGTGTAGTGTGACCTAAGTGTAAGTAGAAGTAGCAAGACGTACCTGTAATCTTGCATATTTATGAGACAGACAAAAGACACCAGCAATCCTACCATCATGCAAAACAATTACAGGCTTTCGTTTTACACTCACTTGGCAGGACGGTAGTAGCTCAATGGGCAGTTGCTGTCTACCAACCTACTACCTGGAATATAAATATATATATATATTTTTTTTCAACAAGTCTGCCGTCTCCGAAAGGGTTAATGGCGAATTCATTTAACGACATGGTCTTAGGAACAGAACTCCATCGTTAAGTGAGGAGAGGATGTGTTTATAACTTTTTTAGTATATTTTTAAATGTTTATACAGTAGTGTACTCCATATTGTAATAAACAGAATTGAGGAAATCAGCTCTGATATACATTATTTAGGTATGCATACTGGTTGGAGAGCCCGTCGTAAATCCCAAGTCATTGGTAAACGAGTATGTCGCTAGGTAAGGAGAGGCTGTATATAATATATATATATTTATATATATATATATATATATATTAAAATATATATATTATACATGATAAAAAACATTCATTCATTCATACATGTATGCATACATACATAAATACCTACCACATGCATGCATGCATGCATGCATGCATACATACATACATACTACATACATACATATAATACATACATATATACAACATATACATACATAAATAACCACCCACAATCACCTACGTACATACGTACCTGTAAAATATATATATATATATAATTATATATATATATATATATATATATATATATATATATATATATAAGCTAGGTAGTAGGTTGGTAGACAGCAACCGCCAGGGAGTACTACCGTCCTGCCAGGTGAGTGTAAAACTGAAGCCTGTAATTGTTTTTACACGATGGTAGGATTGCTGTGTCTTTATTTTTGCCCTCATACATTTTTTGGCAGATTTGAGGTTAACGTCTTGGTAAATCCATACGCTTAAGACTTAGTACATAACATTACATGTAAACATATATATACACACTCTATTGATTTTTATATATTTTCTTTTATTTCTATATATGCATTTTTATTCCATCTTATGCCAGTACATAATCAAATCTTCCTCCGTCATGCCATGCGTGCATGTAAGAACACTAAAATAATACCATAGCAAGGGCTAAATAAACCCCAATCTCCTGTATATATTACTAAATGTTAAAGGAAACTTTGTTTTCTTTGGGCCATGTATACAGATTGTAAATAATATATATATATATATAAAGAGCTTTTATAAGGATAGTGAGGCTCAGGTTAGGGTGTGTAGAAGAGAGGGAGAATACTTCCCGGTAAAAGTAGGTCTTAGACAGGGATGTGTAATGTCACCATGGTTGTTTAATATATTTATAGAGGGGGTTGTAAAGAAGTAAATGCTAGGGTGTTCGGGAGAGGGGTGGGATTAAATTATGGGGAATAAAATTTCCCAAAATGGGAATTGACACATTTACTTTTTGCTGATGATACTGTGCTTATGGGAGATTCTAAAGAAAAATTGCAAAGGTTAGTGGATGAGTTTGAGAATGTGTGTAAAGGTAGAAAGTTGAAAGTGAACATAGAAAAGAGTAAGGTGATGAGGGTATCAAATGATTTAGATAAAAAAAATTGGATATCAAATTGGGGAGGAGGAGTATGGAAGAAGTGAATGTTTTCAGATACTTGGGAGTTGACGTGTCGGCGGATGGATTTATGAAGGATGAGTTTAATCATAGAATTGATGAGGGAAAAAGGTGAGTGGTGCATTGAGGTATATGTGGAGTCAAAAAACGTTATCTATGGAGGCAAAGAAGGGAATGTATGAAAGTATAGTAGTACCAACACTCTTATATGGATGTGAAGCTTGGGTGGTAAATGCAGCAGCGAGGAGACGGTTGGAGGCAGTGGAGATGTCCTGTCTAAGGGCAATGTGTGGTGTAAATATTATGCAGAAAATTCGGAGTGTGGAAATTAGGAAAGGGGTGGAGTTAATAAAAGCATTAGTCAGAGGGCAGAAGAGGGTTTGTTGAGGTGGTTTGGTCATTTAGAGAGAATGGATCAAAGTAGAATGACATGGAAAGCATATAAATCTATAGGGGAAGGAAAGAGGGGTAGGGGTCGTCCTCGAAAGGGTTGGAAAGAGGGGGTAAAGAAGGTTTTGTGGGTGAGGGGCTTGGACTTCCAGCAAGCGTGCATGAGCGTGTTAGATAGGAGTGAATGGAGACGAATGATACTTGGGACCTGACGATCTGTTGGAGTGTGAGCAGGGTAATATTTAGTGAAGGGATTCAGGGAAACCGGTTATTTTCATATAGTCGGACTTGAGTCCTGGAAATGGGAAGTACAATGCCTGCACTTTAAAGGAGGGGTTTGGGATATTGGCAGTTTGGAGGGATATGTTGTGTATCTCTATACGTATATGCTTCTAAACTGTTGTATTCTGAGCACCTCTGCAAAAGCAGTGATAATGTGTGTGTGTGGTGAAAGTGTTGAATGATGATGAAAGTATTTTCTTTTGGGGATTTTCTTTCTTTTTTTTGGGTCACCCTGCCTCGGTGGGAGACGGCCGACTTGTTGAAAAAAAAAAAAAAAAAAAAAAATATATATATATATATATATATATATATATTATTATATATATAATATATATATATATCACACACACACACTTGTACATATATGTGTAGTGTGACCTAAGTGTAAGTAGAAGTAGCAAGACGCACCTGAAATCTTGCATGTTTATGAGACAGAAAAGACACCAGCAATCCTACCATCATGTAAAACAATTACAGGCTTTCGTTTTACACTCACTTGGCAGGACGGTAGTACCTCAGTGGGTGGTTGCTGTCTACCAACCTAGTACTACTATACATACATATATATAATCTTCTTTTCACATTGGCCAATTCCACTGAGGTAGGTTAACCCAAAACAGGGAGTATTTGTCATTGTTCATTTAATAGGTGTCTTGCCAGAAGTGCACAGTCATCAGAAACAACCCTCTGAACTAACATCAACACTCTTCAGAGTGCAGGCAGTGCACTTCCCACTTCTAGAACTCAGAATTGGTTAACCAGTCTCCATGAATCCTTTCGTAAATGTTACCTTACACTCCAATAGCATGTCAAATTGCTAGAAGCACTCTGATCTAACATTTCACACAAGCAGTGTCTAGTATTTATTAAACAGTGTATATAGGAAATAAGGTGAAGATAGAGTTAGCCATGAGCCAGAACCTTCATTTGTTCATTTGACTTGATTTCTCTTAATGTCCTTGTGTTGTGAGAACCTGTTCCAAATGTGTTAGAAGAGTAAATAATTTCTTTTCTTCTTCCCTTTGTCCCTTGTTAGGGTATTGAGGTACAATTATACTTTGAGTTGGGATTACTTTTCTCCTGTCTTTGTACACATTTATTTTGTGTGAAATTAACACTTTAGTATTAATTTCCAATGCGTTATTCTCATTTTTTTTTATTTGCTCTGATTACTTGTACTGGTTTGTGCTTGACATTTTTGTATGAACCTTGTTGGATGACCAAGTCTTGAGTTGTGCAGTGATGGCACTCATCTCTTGATCAATATGTTATGGACAGCACAGTTTGAGTGCATGTAGAATAAATCCCAAGAATGCATTTTCCTTAATCGATTCTGGATTGTGGCTTAAAATTTGTAAGTAGCTGGCAAAATTGTGTCATTTTCTTGTAAACAGTGAATTTTTAATTATGAATTTCCTATAATTATATGTAGAGTAGAGCTTATCCAAGAAGGGTTAGCTTGCCATCTTTCTCTGACTCATTTGACTCTTCAAAAATATTTCAGATGCTCCCAGTTCTTGCCAAATATGAAAAATGTCATCAGTATAACAGTACTGAGGGTTCATTCTTGGTAATACTGTGTATGTATGTATGTATGTGTGTGTAGATTTTTTAACAACAGTATTTGTGTAGAAGGAGAACTGGTGAGAGTGGGCTTGTTATATTACATATAATTTTCTGGCAAAAAGTATTCATCATTGACTGAAAAAAACATTGATATAAAATCTTGATTTGATGACTGCAGTGATTTTGGGTACAGGAAGCAGTAGGTCACTGGTATTATGTCAGTTTTTCTTAACAAAGAATATCATCAATAGGGATTTTTGTAAAGTGTACTCAAGAATTTGTTCAAAAAAAAAAAAAAAAAAAGGAAAGAACTGCTAATCTATTATCAGCTGCATAATGACTGTCTTATAATAATGAGGCAACATTTATTTTTTTCATAATCCAACTGCTTCAAGCTTCATGTTCATGCAGAGTAAATCTGTGTTGAAAAATGTTAAATCTGCATTGTACTTATTTGGCATAAATTTGTGAAACCCCATAATGTATTTCAAACCATGCTTTTTGACTGTTTTGTGGGTATAATGGAAACCCAATCCTAACATTGTACTTTAAGTTCATATCAACTTTATAAAGAGTGAAGACGAATATTGAATACAGTATCTCAGCCTCACTGAAATGTTTAAAAAAATATCTGTCATTAATTTTTCACATTAGTATAGAAGCAATCCAAATTTTAGTGAGAATTACAAAGAGGCATAAAATTGGAGGTGGTATGCCTTCATTTTTTTAGTCTAGTATTGTATTTTAATGAAGTAAAATGATTGTTTATGGAAGATTTGTTATCGAGATCACTGAGAATACTACGGTGGATTCATACACAACCAAAGTATTAGAAAGATTATTAAAAAAAAAAATGTATGGTAAACTATATTTAGGTGACTAGTTGATTGCAAATTATGCAAGGTGAATAATACTTCTTTAAATAAGCTTGTAGTTACCTCCTTCCCTCACTTCCCAAGACTTCTGAGGAAGGGGGAAATTATAGTCTGGGATAATCTTTATTTTTAAATATATGTAGATATTACAATGAATGAGTTTGAAGTTAGTGTACAGTTTTAAAAAACCCTGATTTGCATATCATTTTTGGCATACTTTTCATGACAGTGACTAAGCTATAAATATATTATAGTACAATGGAACCTAGGTACTCGAACAGCTCCATACTCTAACAGTATAGTATTCGAACACTTTGGTAAAAAAAATCTCTCGGTAGTTGACTGTTTGCTCGGCACTTGACCAAACAAACACGACCTGCCAGAACATTTGCATCAGTCTCCCCGCAGCTGTCGTTCAGTCCAAAACTCTGCTGACCTTCACTGTAAACTATTTCATGCTTCTTCGCATTTTTGGGTGTTTTTTATATTACAGTGGGCCCCCACCATACGATATTAATCAGTTCCTGAAAGCTCATTGTAGGAAATTATG
>NW_026473927.1:0-11114 GCF_026875155.1 Cherax quadricarinatus
ATGCGTGCTAAAAGTATGAATGCAGTGCTGAAAGTATGATTGCATGCGGGAAAGTAAGAATACCAGTGGAAAAAGTTGATATACCTGTGTTGAAAGTAAGATTACCATGTTAAAAGTATATATCAGTTTTGAAAGTAAGATATCCCCGGTTGAAAGAAAGATATGGTGTTGAATTAAGATACCCCAGGCAAAAGGGAAAGATATCCCGTTTTGAAAGTATGAATATCGTGTTGAAATAAAAGATGCCAGTGTTAAAGAAGATATACAAGTGTTGGAAGTAAGATATACCAGCGTTGAAAGTAAGATATACCAGTGTTGAAAGTATGATATACCAGCTTTGAAAGTAAGATAAACCAGTATTGAAAGTATGATATACCAGTGTTGAAAGTTACATATACCACTGCTGAAAGGAAGATATACCAGTGTTGAAAGTAAGATATACAAGTGTTGAAAGTAAGATATACCAGTGTTGAAAGCAACAAATACCAGTGTTAAAAGTAATATATACCAGCGTTGAAAGTAAGATATACCAGTGTTGAAAGTATGATATACCAGTGTTGAAATTAAGACATACAAGTGTTGAAAGATATACCAATGTTGAAAGTAAGATATACTAGTGTTGAAGGTGAGATATACCAGTGTTGATAGATATACATGGGTTGAAAGTAAGATATACACGTGTTAAAAGTAAGATAAACCAGTGCTGAAGGTAAGATATACACGTGTTGAAAGTACGATATACAAATGTTGAAAGTATGATATACCAGTGTTGAAAATAAGATATACCAGTGTTGAAAGTATGATATACCAGTGTTGAAAGTAAGATATACCAGTGTTGAAAGTAAGATATACATGTGCTGAAAGTAAGATATACCAGTGTTTAAAATAAGATATACCAGTGTTGAAAGTAACATGCACCCGTGTTGAAAGTTAGTTACTCCAGAGTTGGAAGTTACTTATACCAGTGTTGGAAGTTAAATACACCAGTGTTGGAAATAAACTACTCCTGCGTTAAAAGACTGATGCCGGTTTAAAGATGAGCTTTCCAGTAATCATCGGGAAACTTCGGTGGAAGAATTAACTGAATACATTTTGTATAATATATATTATAATATATATATAATATAATATATGATATATATATATATATATATATATATATATGTGTGTGTGGTTGTGTGAGTGTGTGGTGTGTGTGTGTGTGTGTGTGTGTGTGTTGATGTCGTGCCGAATAGGGAGAGCTTGCGATCTTGGCTTAAATAGAGACGCTCATCTTGCCATATAGGACAAGTGAAAATTTGTGTATGCAATAATTTCGCCAAAATCATTCTGAACCTAACGATAAAAATATATTTGATTGTGTTTGTTTAGTACTAAATTATTATAAACGTATTTAAAATATATTTAGTTGGCTTAGGCTAAAATACATTGCTCTTGTTATAATAAGGTTAGGTAAGTTTTCTATGATTCTTTTGGTGCAAAATTAAATTTTTTTACATTAACTTTAATGAAAAAAAAATATATATCTTTAAACGTATAAGAGAAAATTTCAGAAAGGACTTAATTTTAAATGAGTTCTTGCTAATTGACCAGTTTTACATATTCGGCACGACAATATATATATATATAATATATATATATATATATATATATATATATTATATATATATAATATATATAACGGTATATATATAATGGGATACCTAATTAGCAATTTAACTCGAAGCATCTTAAAAATTAATGAAGATGTTTGAGGAAAGGATTACATTACAATTTTTATATTAAAATGGGAATTTATAACAGTTGTTATTGCATCAGCACATAGGGAAAATAAATTGAAATCATCCCGTATGTGCAAATCATCACAGTATGAGTAAATCATCACTTAGCGGGGACAAATCATCAAATAATAAATGCATCATAAAAAAATTGATAAAGATCATCACTGAATGATCGTTTACTTTTATATACAGAACTAACCATCAAACAATAAAGAACTCATCACATTGTAGGTTTTAATCATCCCACAGAGCAGTCTATTTTTTTTTCTTTTTGCCATCAACCCAAAATCCTGTGGAAAATCTACATGGCGGCCCATATGTTCATAAGTTTATTTTGCCACATGAGAGGAGAAAATCATTTTTTGTCCTAAAAAACGTGATAGAAACAATATGCAAATTATAATATTTTATGAATGTGTGTAATAAACAGAAATCAATACGTATTTTCGAAAGAAATATAATACCTATTCAATAGATGGACTGAGGTATCATCGTAGACTTGGCTTGGCATCTCTTGTTTTGAACGTTCTCAATATCCATCTCATCATTTTCTTTGCAGATATGATGGTGGCACTGTTGTGATCCTTGAAAGTGAGATCCTTAGACATTACCACTACCAGATCCCTCACATTACTTTTCTGCTCGACTGTATAATTAGAGTTTATAGTATATTCTGTTCTAATTTTTATCTCCTTTAGTTTTTCATAACGGAGTAATTGGAATTTGTCTCCACTGAGCTCACTGAGCATCATATTGTTTCTCGTTGCCCATTGGAAAACTTGGTTTATATCTTCTTGGAAGTTAACCGTTTCCTCAATGGATGACAGTCTCATGCAGATTTATGCAGTCTCATTTCAGATTCACCGTTGAAATAGTTTCTTACCCATGTGTATTTCATCAAAGTCTCAGGAATATAGTTATCAAACTCTGTGATCAACTTTGAAATATGTTTTAAAATGATGCTTTAGACCTTGCACTGAAATGATTAAGGTGTTAATTTCAGCAACTATATCACGAATCAAGATAAGCAAATTGCATCATTCATTTTTAATCTGGGAATTTGGCGCAAATGCATGATTCTTTTTTATCCAAAAATAAATATCTCAGTCTCGTTCCGCATTTCAAACAATAGTAGGAGCATCTTTACTCGTGACAGCCACCTAGCCTGGGTGCTGCAACAGATGCACGGGTTCAATCCCGGCCGGGGTATGGTTTGTTTGCAATCGTGTCATTACGACTTCGTGAGTCATGAAAGAAGATCCTGGGGCTACCATCTCAAATGTTAATCAAGTTAGCGACCCGAAAGACCTGAATCATATTCTGCAACTCACTGAAAAACCTCGAAAGCACAATTTTTACAGTGAAGGAGAAATGAAAAATCAACCCAGAAAATTTTTTCTCTTTCACGTACTCCTTACATTATTTGGTGCACCATCCACCAAACACTAAAAAAAATGTTTCCCCACTAAGCTTCTCTTCCTTAAAAATGAGGAACAATTTTAAAAAATATCTTCTCCAAGTGGGGGAAAATTAAGGGCTGACAGAACAGAAATTTTCTTTTTCCCATATTTTTTTGGATCTTGATACCTTCTAAGCCACAAAAGGGGCACATCCCCAAATTTTGTAACTCTTCCAGGGGAAAACAAATTTTTTCATACATTTTTAAAGGGCGTAAAAAACCTGATCTTTTATATCCCCACTACAGTTTTTAAATTGCTAACAATTTTTCCTTTTCCAAGGAATCAGTTTAATTTTCTCTGCTGTTTTTATTTCCAAATCTGTTTTGCATCATCTCAAAGGGCGGGCTTTTTTTACCAATTGCTAACTAAGGGTGTGTGGCTTTTTTAAACTCTTGCATTCCTCCCAGCAATGAGGTATAAAAGCAAATGTTGCTTGCCTCACAGAGAAAGAGCTGTGATGATAGGAGTGTTATTGCCCTTCTTTAATTTCAAAGAAACCCTTTCCCCAATTCCCTCAGTACCCCGTCTTTCCTTCTAAGAAACCTTCAACTTGTTTTTCTTGAAAACTCCTTTTTCAAGACTTCCCAACAAAAAAAATTTGGGGTTTTAAGGGCCCGGGAACTTTTGATGATTCCCTGAAGCCTACCTGAATTTTACGTTTTTGTAGTGCATTTTAGTATAATTTCTAATTGGGAAAAGTAACCATTTAAAAAGGAATACAAATAAAACTCCCAAACATAAGTTCTGAAAATAACACGGGAAGCAGTAAAAAGTAAATAAAATAATTTTTAAATAATAAATCTTAGTCCCTGACCCCCAAATTTAAAAAAGGTTGAGAAAAAAATTTTTTCGTAGCAACTGGGTTGAAAGAAACTACTGCCCAGAATAAAAGTAGATCACCAGCGAGTTTTTAATCACTCAGAGTGAGTAAAAAACATGCCTTAAACATCTGATTTTTACCCCAAAGGATACACTATAAGATGACTCAGTCATCTGATAGTGTATCAATCACCCGGGAAATTTTGAATGAAATATTATCACAAAAAATTTGGGGAAATTTTCCGCGCCAAGTGAGGGGAAAAATAAACTCGTTTTTAGCTTTCATCTTTCTCTTAGAGACAAAAAATCATCACAAAGTAATTTAAATTAATCATCACAGGGGAAATTTCCCACAACTAGCTAGGGGAATTCATCACATAATAAAATCATCACACAGCCATTTTTTAAATCACCACAGTGAGTGAAAATCATTCATTTCCCGTAGGGAGTTTTAAATCACCACAGTGTAAGCAGCAGGGGCTGATTTTGATAAAAACTATTTTTTAAACCATGGAGATGGAGCCGAATAATTCATTTCCCAAATGAGGAAAAAAAAATACCTCTTTAAATATTCATTTGAAATTTAATCAAACATTACTGACAAAAGTGAAAAAAAAAAAAACCAGAGTTTTATAGTTAGGGTCTGAAACGGGGTTTTCTGCAATTGTTTTGTGGTGATTGAAAAAGAAGGGAAAACCCGAAAACTGCGATAAAAAGACGAACAATCTTTATGTTTTGAAAAAAAAAGGTGAACAGTGTACTGTACAAGAGTGACAGAAAAAACACTGAAAACGTTTACTGCTGTTGCGTGACACGAAAAATATATAAAAAATCTTTTCGTCATGCCTTAAATTGTAAAGACATGTGAGTTTTACTTTTTACTGTATACAGAAAGAGGATGCCAACAAAACCCTGATACAGGAGCGACTTGGGGAAAAATATTTTAAGAAAATTTTAAAAACCCAATTTTCCTTCAAAATTCATTTTTAAAAATTTATTTTAACCAAAAGCACATTATTTTACAAAATTCATTGAAAATTTAGAGAAAAATTAATTATTTCCCTTAGAAGCAAAAAATAATGCTTTTTTAAATATTTAAAAAATATGAAACAGTGTAACTTTTCTTATTTTACTCAATGAGAAACCTTAAAAAGTGAAAACAGTGAATGATACTAGTGTCTCATCAAATAAAAGACCCAAATAAAACACATTTTTTTTCCTAACGAAAAATTTTAGAAAAATTTAAAAAAGTTCGAAATTAAAGACGATAATCGTTCGAGAGAAAGATGTTTTTGCAAAAATTTTAATTACAAAACGAAAGATTGGTAAAAAACAATATTATCCTTGTCTTTATCTTTGCTTCACAAACATTTTTTTCTTTAAAAAATTTAAAGGCACGGAAAATCATGGGATTTTAAAAATAAAGATATTGGCAACAAATTTCTTAAATGTCGGCCAAAATAGGTAAAACTTCCCTTTTTTGGTCTTAAATAGCAACGCCTTCCCCGGTCGAATAAGGCAAGGAAAATTTGGGTAATACCCGAAAAATTCATTCTGAAACAAAACAAAAAAAAATATATATTTCATTGTGTATGTTTTTTAAAAATTATTGTTAACTTATCTAATTACACTTAGCTGGATTAGGCTAAATTTAATTGCCTTTTATAAAAAGGTAATTTTTTCTAAGTTTTTTTGGGGACTAAATTTTTAAATTTTTTTCATTAACTTTTAAGAAAAAATATGCCTTTAAAGATATAAGAAAAAATTTTTTAGAAAAATTTTTTTTTTTAAATGAGTTTTTTTCCCTTTTACCATTTTACCCAAAAGGCCTATGTCCCAGTGGCATTATTTTTTACAAACCCTTTCTTCCCATGCTTCCTCTCTCAGGAAGTGTTTTTATTTTTTTTTTTCCCTCCGATCTTCCCCCTTTTGGGGAAATTTCCCATTTCCCTTTTTCCCGGGAAAATTTCCACTCTGAAATATTTTTTTCTCGTCTTGGCTGCCTTTCCGTTTCATCCCAAAACTTTCCTTTTTACATGCTAAACGGACTTTCCTCTCTCCCAAACTCTCTACTGTGACTTTTGTTCTTTTCCTTTCCCTTTTTTGCCAGTTTTCCCGATCTTTAACCCAACCCCCCCTCCATTCCTTTTCCATCACACCCTTTTT
Source organism: Cherax quadricarinatus (assembly GCF_026875155.1). Classification (NCBI taxonomy): domain Eukaryota; kingdom Metazoa; phylum Arthropoda; class Malacostraca; order Decapoda; family Parastacidae; genus Cherax; species Cherax quadricarinatus. Next base: position 6,227 of record NW_026473927.1, read on the forward strand.
GCTAAAAACCCTTCCCTATTAAAACTTTGTTCGAAATTCTCTTCTACGGGTTTTTTCTGGAGACTTTCTCCAAATTTTTTGTTCCTCCCAGTTCTCTTCAATAATTTGGTTTAAAACCCGACCGGGTTTTTTTTTTTTTGACAACTTAACCAAAGTTATAAGAAATCTTAGACTTGCCCCACATTAAAAATGCTCCCTTCCCCGCCCGTTAGAGATCATAGTCATCCTATTTAAATGGGCCACTGCCAAAAATGTCCCACTTTTTTTTTCTAACCTTTAAAAAATTGTCGGCCCTTTTTGAAGCATGCCTTATACACAACTTTTCCCAATATGAATCTTTAAAAATTGGCTTTTTTTATTACATTTTTATAAAATTCTCGAAAAATTTAGAAAACTCAAACCCTTTACACTAATCTTTTCCCTTTTCCTTTTCCCCTCCTTTCTTTTTTTTCCTTTCCCTTCCCTTTGGCCCAGGGGAGTTCTAAAACTACGAGCTTTCAGTGCCCTTTTTTTTCTTTTCTTCTTATCCTTAGACGTCCTCCACCGGGTACTACTTTTACTAATAAATAAAACTGTTGCCTTTTTAACAAATTTAAATCTCTGACTCTTGTGCCACTACATTTTTCCCCTCTTTTTACCACTTTGTTTTCGTCTTTTCCCCAAAAGCTTTTATTCTACTCCTTCCCTTTCCCCTACTAAACCCCTGCCTGTACAGTCACTTCTACCAAAATAATTTCTACCTCTCTTTTGTTTTCCTGGCCCCATCCTCCTCTCGTTTATATACCGGGTCTCTTTTGTTCGAGTTTCTGTAACATTTTGGTTTAACTGAACGGGAAAAGGCGTCATAAGTTTTTATTCTTTTTTGTGAGAAACCTTTTAAATACACTATAGGAGTAGTCCCGGGAGACAGCAACCACCCAGGAAAGGGAATACCGTCCTGCCATGTGAGTATGAAACAAAAGCTTTAAAGGGGTTTTACATGATTTGGGAGGATTGCTGTGTTCTTTTTTCTGCCCCCATAAAAAACACTGGATTTAACCCTTATTTCTTGTTACTTCTACTTTTCACCCTTTAAATCAAACTACAAAAGGCCCGGCACATGCATATGTTACATGCACACATCTAGGGTTTTTTTTTTTCCCTTTTTCTTAAAAGTTTTTGTTCTTCTTTTTTTTCCATATTCTCCATGGGAAATGGGGAAAAAAATCTTTCCCCCCGAAAAGGGATTTGTGTCGTTGAGGGGACTAAAATGCCAAGGGGAAAACCCCAGAAAACCCTTTCTCCTTTTACAAAAACAAAAAAATAGAGAAGAAAAACTTTATAAAAAATGGAAAGCTGGAATGTGCCCTGTATGTAGTGGGGGATAAAAGAGATGATTGGGAAAGGTTTTGAATGAAAAAAAGTTTAATGTCCCAGCCCCAAACAAAAAAAAAGCTAAGGGGTAGGTATTTTTATGGGGCCCAAATAAATGGGATTAAAATCAGGGGTATCTGGGGAAAAAGTTTTGAGTTTAAAGGGAAAAAGGTTTGCAAAAATGGGTTAAAAGGGTCAATTATGGAAGAGGGAATATACATGCCCAAAAAATTTAAGGATTTTGTGGATTAAAAAAGGGGCCCAAAGGGGAAAAGTTTGGGCATAAATTTAAACGTGTATTCCCTGGATAAGAGAGGAAATGTAGAGAGAAAAGAGAAAAATTTTGGGAATGTTAAGAAGTGTGTAAGAACTTTTGAATCAAGTGAGAAATCCCTTGTGGTAGGGGGTCTAAAAGGGTTGGTCCGATAGAGGTAGCTTTTTTGGGGGCAAATTGTTAGGGCTTCTGGACACAGTAAAATAGTCATAGTAGGGGGCTTTAACTTTTTCCCCAAAATTTACTGGAAATTCTTTTACAGGTAATCTAGAGTCCAGGACTTCATGGAAACAGTTCAGGGCTGTTTTCTGAAACAAGTGTAACGAGGGCCCACCAGGGGTAATAATTTTCTAACCCTTTTTGTCAAATAAGGAAAACCCCGTTTAATAATTTTGGGAGAAACACTGAAGGGCTTGGCGCAAGTTTATCCCCAAATCCATCACCTTTTGCATTAAATTTGGAAAAGCAAGAATAATGGGTAATACAGAAAAATCCCCCGATTTTTTGTTCTGCCGATTAAAAATGGACTTTGGGAAAAATCTGTCAATCTTTAAATTTGGGGAAAACTAGCTAATGATTTTTTTTGACGATAACATACTTTTTAAAATGAAGGGGTCTGCCTTTTTTATTGGGGGTTTTTTAATAAAGTACACGTGCCCAGAGTAATACATTCCCCAAGAGAAATTAAAGGGTTTATAATAACGATCCCAAAGGGGGTTAAAAAAGGAGGTAAAGCATCTATTAGGGGGGAAAAGGGGAAAATTTTTAGGCACTTAAAAAGAGGGGAAGGGGAACCTTACTGCCAAATGTTTTAGCTTAAAAAAGAAGTAAAAAAGGGGATTTAAAAAGGGAAACGTGACTATGAAAATTTGAGTTTCTTAAAGAACAAAGACTTAATTCCCCAAAAGGGGTTTTTTCAAGTGAAAAAGGACGAAAATTTAAGGGAAAAAATAGGACCTCTGAAATCCTGGGAAAGGACCCGCTGACGGAAATGAACGGGGAAAAAAGTTCCTTATTTAATTTTCTATTTTTTTTCATTTTTTTTACAGGAAAAGGAAATGAGATTTCCCCGAAAAAAACAATTTTTTAGTTCCTGATGAATTTTAATTAACTAAATTATTTCACGAGGGACATGGTTTTTTTAAAAAGATTGACAAACTGAAAAAAAATAAGTCCCCGGGACCCGTTTATTTGTTTTTTAAGGGGACTTTTAAGGGAAACAAATGGACTTTGTCAGCAATTTAAAAGTGTAAAATTTAATGGGGTCCCTCCTTACCAGTGTTTTGCCAAGTTGTGGAAGATGGCTAATGTGGTTTTCCCAAAAAACAAATCAGGGGAAAAAGTCCCCCTCCTTCAAATTACCGTCCCCAAAAACCTGAATCTATAGTGGCAAGTTATTAGAAAAATTATAGCTGACATTTTTCAAAGGCACCTTGAAGAGCTAACTTTATAAAAGGGAAACTTTAGCATGGATTCACGAAGGTTTGTTCCTGCCTTACAAACTTACGGGCTTCTTCAATAGAACATTTGAGGGGGTTGACATGATAAGGAATAGATATTGTTTATTTTTGGGTTTTAGTAAAGCCTTTGACAGAGTAACCCACAAAGACCTTAAGAAAAGGGCCCTCTCATGGTATAGGGGAAAAATTTTTAAACATGGATTGAGGGATGGGGTTACCAATAAAAGCAGAGAGCTACCCTTAATGGAGTGGGGAAATTTTGAGTGGGATTATCAAATAGTGGCGTTCCACAGGGGTCCCGTTTTGGGCCCCCTCCTTGTTCATAATTTTCATTAATGACCTAGAAAGAAGGGATTACAGTACATGAGTAAGTTTGCTGATGAACAAAGAAGGGCCCCCTATAATTCACCTGAGGAAGGAATCTTTAATGAAAAAAAACCCGGACGAAATTTTAACAAATTTAATGTTTGGGCTGAAAAAAAGGGAGATGAATTTTTAAAAGTGGATAAGTGTAAAGGGACTTTCCCTTGGGAATGAAAATAACCCCGAACATAACTAAGGGGAAGTTGAGCTTGGTTTAAAACAGAATGTGAAAAAAACTTGGGAGTCTTTGGGAAGCAGAAATCTAAAGCCAAGACAGCATGCCCCTTTGTGTCTCCCAAAAAGGCCAACAATTACTTGGGTTTTTTCCCCAAAAGTATAAGTAACAAAGCCAAAAGTTATTTTAAAAGCCCTATACATCACAATTTAGGGCCCCCATTTAGATTTTGCTTTCCAGTTTTTGGGCCCCTTACTACAGGGTGGGCATAGACCCCATTAAGAACATACAGAAAAAATGATAAAATGATTTACTGTGTAAGAACCCCCGTATGAAGATTGACTTAAAGCCTTTTAAAATTTCCCCTCTCTGGAGAGGCGTAGAATGAGGGGAGATATCATTGAAGTGTATAACTGGATGACGGCATAAACAAGGGGGACATTAATAAGTACTGAGGGTGTCGAACCAGGTAAGAACCAGGAATAATGGATATAAGTTGGATAAATTTAGATTTAGAAAGGACATAGGTAAGTACTGGTTTTTTAACAGAGTTGTAGATGCGTGGAACAGTCTTCCCAGTGGGGTGATAGAGGCTAGGACCTTGGGTAGCTTTAAGAAGAGACTGGACAAATATATGAGTGGGAGGGGCTGGGTTTGATTGGTGTTAAGGGGTACGGGAGTTATTTCTTGAGTAGCTTTAGGTAGATGTCGTTTTGATAAATTAGACACATGTGCAACTCTTGGGTATCTTTATTGAGGAAACGTTTCGCCACACAGTGGCTTCATCAGTCCATACAAAGGACAATCTTGAAGAACAGGAGGAGAATGAGGTAATCAGTCCCTCAACCTTGAGTCGATGTGGTCAGTCCATCAATCTTGAATAGAATACGGCATACGTGCTGAGAAGGAGCTTATAAACCGTTGGCAGGAGAGGTGCAGCAGTCATAGGTCGTGTAACATTTGTTCAATGTTGAAGTAGGTCGTGCCCAAGAATTAGGCAAGCGAAGAATTCCCAAGTATTAAGATCCCAAGAAGTTGCAGTGTCTGACAGGTTTGTAGATGAATGGTTCAGATGTTACACGACCTATGACTGCTGCACCTCTCCTGCCAACGGTTTATAAGCTCCTCAGCACGTATGCCGTATTCTATTCAAGATTGATGGACTGACCACATCGACTCAAGGTTGAGGGACTGATTACCCCATTCTCCTCCTGTTCTTCAAGAAATTTTCCTTTTTATGGACTGATAAGCCCCCTTTGGGGT
>NW_026473928.1:0-10639 GCF_026875155.1 Cherax quadricarinatus
ATTTTGTATATTTACATACTGCATATGTGCATCGAATGGAAAAGTTTGGAGTATTTACTTTTGTAGTTCCGGGAATTTAACCCTTTGTTGGCCCCCCTCAGTATTTAGTTTGATATGTAATAGTATTTAAGGTTATAAAAAAATTCTCCCCTTTTAAATGCTGCATTCGGGGAATCTTCTACAATTTTAAATAAGAAATATTTTATTACCTCTTCCCACATTTATAAATTTACGAATTTTGTTTAACTGTAAGATTCAGAAAAAGGCTCTATTTATCTACTGTGGTTTTATCTAATGCCGTAATTTTTTACTTCTCGTGTAAACCGGAGAAAAAACTATATTTACTATAACAGTCTTTCTTAGGCTTCTTTTATTTTAAAGTAGTTTTTTCACCAAGGGTTTGAAAATACTCCGGGTTTTTTCAAAACTGGAAAATCCCGGACCGGGCAACACCGGGGGACCAAAGTCAGTCAGTAGGTTTTACGAAAATGTGTGGTTATTTGAGGAAGACCCAAGTTTAAATCTCATAAAAAAATTTGAGTTATACCCGGCTTTCACGGGGTTAGGGGAAATGTTAGGACATTTTTTGGGGTTACAACCTTGCAAAAATGATTAATCCCTACTTGGAGGGTAAGGTCCATGAAAAAACATTCTTCCTGGTTGGACAAGGGCTAGACAACTATTTTTCATGTTTTTTAAAGTTTTCATTGTGATAAACGTTTTATGAAAAAATTATGTACTTTGTAATTTAATTATAAAAAACATGTTTACGTAAATAGTGAAATAATATTAATTAAACATACTAAAATTATAGATAGAAGGGTTAAAAAACGTTTTAAAAATTTTATTTATTCTGGTGAAAAGTGAAGGGCAACCCCGTGGGTGATTTAGAGGTTAGGGGAGAACAATGATCCACAGAGTCCTCCCCATCCCCCCACCACCCCCACCTCTCTCTAACTCTCTCCTTTTCTGTCTCTGCCTGTCTCTCTTCTCTCCCCTCTCTCCTCTCCCCACACACACAAAACCCCACATTTTGGCGTACGCTTTACATCACCTATGCATTCTTAATTAAATCCCGGGAAAGTGATGTTAGAGCCATGTCATATTTTAGATTTTGCTGCTGTGTGCAGTACACATTTTAAGAGCGTTTGGGGAAAATTGCGTTTGTTACTGGGATGGGTAAAACATTCCGGCCCCTTTCCTAGTCGTGTTTGGATTTTTTAGAGCACCCCTGATAATTTTTATTTTCTTTGAAGTTTGTTTTGTTTTAACCCAGAATAAGTCAACAGGAGAAACTATGATTTTTAAAAATTGTGTATTTTGTAAATGGTGTTATTTTTAATATTTTGATTAATTTTACCTTCTCTTGTATCTTGAGAACTTCACTGAAAAAGATGTATCTTTATTACCAATGAGTTAACTTTGACCTAGCAAAACCCACAAGTAGTGATCTGTTGCTAAAACGTTTTAACCATATGCAAGAGATTTGTTTACCTAGCTTAGTTATTTTATGTTTTCCCCCCAAAATTGTTACAAATCCAAGATAAAAAAAATAAATAGTAGGAAAATATATAAAACAGTGAGTTATTAAGGATAAAAAAATTACCATAAATTTTCAAAGCAAGAAATTAATGATAATTTTCATAATCATGACATAGAAATCATACACGAAAAATAGGAAATGGAATAAACGCAAAAAATAAAAATTTAAACAACAAAAAAAAACATGAAAAAATTTATTCTAGGAAATTCTTTGAAGGTGAAGGGGGGGAAATTTTCTTTTGCTTGACAAAGGGTTTTTTGACCCTGGGGAATTAGATTTTTTTGTCTCTTCGGATCTAATCTAAAATCCCCCATCTCTCCGTTCCCTCACCCTTCGGTTCATGCTTTGAAATTTTCCCGCTTGTGAATGTCATCTCCTAGGTAGTGGGGGAAAGGGGTCGTTTTCGGGGGTAGTGCGTTTGCTTAGAATTTGAAAGAAAACGGGGGCTGCTCTCTTAGGCCTCGGTGGGCGACCTCGCTTCTTTTTTGACGGGTATTTCTTGGAGGCGCCTATCGTCTCCTGGAGGTGGCAGCCAAAGGTTTCGACTCCGGCTTTCTGGTAAATTTGCCTTGTTGGCTGAGCCCTTCATTCGGGGGCTATCATTTGGTGTACTGGGTAGGGGGAAAAGGGGTTTCCATGCCGAAACAGCACTATTGGCCAGATCGGGGTATTTTTGGACAAGAAATAGGGGTATACGATTTTTTTTCGCTTTTTAGTTGCTTCATATAATAAAAGTTACACGGGGAAATTGGAAACAATGAAAACGAAAAAATACTTATTACCCCTAGAAAGGTTCGCATTATTTGGGTTTTTTAATGAGACAAATATAAAAGAAACCCCCGCTCCCAGGTCCATGTGCGCTCCCCGCAGTCACCTGTTTTTCCAACACTGTGAAATCCCGTCTTTGACGTTCCTCCCCTTCTCCCTTCCTATTACCCGTCTTTCGATTTCCCTTGTTTACCACCATCTTTTAGGTGGGGTCTTCACTCGTCCCCAAAAAAATCAAAGCCCCCAGATTCTCCAGTCCCCAAAACTCCCTACCAGCCCACCCGTTTCCCCCCCCTACTTCCTTCCCTACGTTGTGTCTCGCGCCTTGCCTTCCCTGTCTGTGATAGTTGTGGTAAAACAATCCAACCGCACATTCTGCATTATCCCATCCTTCCTTGTTCCACCCCCGTTTCCTTCCTCCCAGGGTATCACTACCCCTTTTATGTTTCCACCTATTTTGGTACCCCGCCAAAATTATCTTTTCATCTACTCGCCTCTTGCATCTGCTTGGGATTTCATGAAACAAAAACCCCCCATTGGGGGCACCGACCCCCTCCTCCTCACCTGTTCGTGCACTGCCCCGTCCAACCTCTTTTTTTTTATGGTTTCACAAAACGCGTATTTCTAAATTACGCTATTTTTTAAAATAGCTTTTTTTTAACCGTTTTAGTCCAAGCCCCCCGTGTGTTTTGTTTCCTTATCTTTTAGTTACGATAATGTTTTTTTGCAGTGGAATATCATGCTGTGGAGGAAAAATCGAGGCACTGCAAATGTTCCCCATTTAGTTCCCCGTTTTTATCTGCTTGCAAAACCGAAATTACATTTACAGTTGGGCCTTCCTATCTTTTACTTTTATTGCAGCATTTAAACCTTTTCCCCAACGAGACATTTAATGAGAAATGAAACATCTTATGCAAAATGATATTCACTTATTTCTCGGCTTTTTGTATTAACTTATTACATCGGCTTAAAGTTGTACTCAGTCTGCTCTTTGATTCTTTGCACGTCACGCTCTCATACATTCCTTCTGCAATTCCTTACCTCCGCCCACGTCTTTTATTATAAATTTATAATGTCATCATATTTCTGGGAGGGTCTCGCTGCGACTCTCATGGGGACCAGTTAAATGCTTTTGCCTCGCCTCTTCTTCATGTTATAAGTAATTTCACGCTCCATTTTTTGATCCTAGCACTCATATTATTTCCTTCAAGATCTCTTTATATCATAAACTTTTATCAAGCTGGACTTTGATTAGTCTGTGTTAGTGATTTTCATGAAAACGACATTTCCCTTCTTTCCGTTTTTCTCATTCTTACTCCCAAGTCTTCGTCGTTATCATTGGACAAATTTGAGTATTGGAATTTGCGCTTATACACAAAATAACCCACAAAATAGGAGAAATATGCTTGTGACGGACGTTTCGGTCTGGACTTGGCCCGTTAACTAGTACACTAACACACGAAAATGAAGGAGCCAAGTATTATATGGAGAGGAGCAACGGAAAAGGGACAAAAGAGACGAAGAAGAAGGAAGTGCAGTAGTAGTGGTGTTGAGGCAATGTGATAATGGAAGTAGCAGTGGTGGTGGAAGGATACCTGGACAGGGTTTCGGGGGGTTTCAAACGCCCCGCGGGCCCGGTTGAGACAGGCCTTTGTGATGGTCAGGGTCTGATCAACAAGGCGTTACTGCTGGCCGCCACGCAAGCCGACAGTACGAACCCACGCCTACTGGTCAGGTATGACTTTAGATGCCTGTCCAGTTGGCCTCTTGAAGACAGCCAGGGGTCTATTGGTAATCCTCCTTATGCATGCTGGGAGGCCAGTTGAAAACAGTCTTGGGCCTGGACAGTTATTGTGTTAAGTCCTCTCCTTGTACTCGTGGCGCCCCTGCTTTTCGCTGGGAGAATGTTGCATCTCCTGCCCACCCCCTCCGTCTTTTGCTTTCCTTACGGAGTTGGAATTTCGTGTGCAAAATTCGGATACTAGTACCTCTAGGATTTCCAAGTGTATAGTATCATGTATTTCTTCGACCTGCGGTTCGGGAATACAAATCAAGGGGTTCTTCAACGTTTCCCCAGTAATTTAGATGGTTATCGCACTTATGTGTGCCGTGTTGAAGGTTCTTTGTACAATCTTCCTGGTCAGCAATTTCGCCTGCCTTGAAGGGGGCCAGTTAGTGTACAGCAGTATTCAGCCTAGAGAGCACAAGCAATTTGAAAGAGAATTCATCATGGGCTTGGCGTCCTAGTTTTGAAGGTTCTCATTATCCCATCCTATCCCATTTTTTCTGCAGATGCGGTAGATACATTGTTGTGGTCTTTGAAGGTGAGATCCCTCCGATTTATGTCAACTCCAGGTTTTCACATTTACTTTTTCGTCTGTTTTATGTGTTTGAATTTGTTGTATACCTGATACAGTTTTAATTTCCTCAAGTTTCTTCCAATATCTGAGTAGTTAACATTTTCTTCATTTGAACTTCAAATTGTTTTGAGTGGCCCATTTGATGATTTGGTGATGTTGCTTGGAATCTTGCGGTGTCTCGATTGGATTCACTGTCATGGGAATCTGGTATCATCCACAAGGGAAAGGAGAAGACACGGGCTATGGCTGACATCTCTGGGTATGTCAGATAAGAGGATAGGACAGGATGGCGAGGCGAGTACTGTGCCTTATGGAACAGAGCTTTCCACCGTAGCTGCCCTCAGACTTTACTCTGTTTGCTATTCCTTTTTGTGTTCTATTAGGGGTAGTTATAGATCCCATATACCTTTTTTTCTTGTTATTCCTATATCATGCATTTTATGTGCTATTACTCGTGGTCGAAGGTTGTGAATGCTTTGTGCAAAGTCCTGTGTATACTACATCTTGCATTTTGTTTACCCTTGGTAGCATCCAGGACTTGTCATAGTGGTCAGTAGTTGGGACAGGCAGGAGCGACCTGCTCTGAACCCGTGTTGCCCTGGGGTTGTGTAACCTAAGGAGGTAACTAAGGTGGTTGGCGATCTTGCTTTCTTGACAACCCTTTCATGATTTTTATGACGATAGGATGTTAGTGCTATCAGTCTGTAGTTCTTTGCAATTGTTTTTTACTTGGCACCTTGTCGAGTGGGGCTATGTCTGTTGTTTTCAATGAGTTGTAGGATGACTCCCTCTCCATTCTAGAATGCTGAAGGGCATTGTGACACGGACTTCTTGCAGTTCTGATGAAACACGGTAGTTTTCCATGAGTCTGAACCTGCGGGGTGAGTGCACGGGCATGTACATTTATTGCCTTTTTCAAAGTCTTTTGGTGTTAGAATAATATCAGGATTTTTGAGATGAACACATTCTGGTTTCGGTCATAAAGAATTCATTTAGATTGTTGACCCTTAGTCTGGGTGGTAACGGCTTCGACTGAACACTGAGTCGTTACTTGGGGACTTTTAGATATCTTACTCATTTTGGAGGTAAGAGAGATACCCCAATACTAGAAGTTGTTTTTCCTTAGATTTGGCTTAAGAAAAAAAGTTTTTTTTTTTTAATTTTACTTTATGCTCTTAGTTTCTTCCTGAGATTCTTCCTGGGAAATAGTGGATTGCGGCACACAAGAGACAGAAAGGGAAGTGAAAGCAAGTTTAAAAGTAGTAGTAGTAGTAGTTGTTGCTGTCTGTTGTAGTAGTAGATTAGTTATCGAAGTAACAGTTAAATCTAAGGACAAGAAAAAGCCAGCTTGTAAGAGAGTGTAATGGCTGACGAGAGAGCAACAAACACTCAGAGATGGGGGAAGGAAAACAGAAGGACAGGATACAACCTAGATCAGAGGTAAAGAAGACATTGAAAAATATCGGAAAGGGAGGAAGAGGTAGTAGAAGAAAGGGAAAAAAGATCAAATCAAGTCACGAGTGTTCTGGAAATCTACAGCATTTGGCAATGCCGTCTTGTTGAAGCATCCCTAGTACACACTTTTCCTAATCTGAATCGTAGTCCTGGATTTGTCCACTGTAGAGCCTTCCTCTCTCATTACTTTCAAATGCTCTAAACGTTAGAACACTTGTGACCTTCACTTATCTCTTTCTACTCCTTACCTACCTCATCACGATATTTCTGTATTTTCTTTGCCCCCTTTATTTACTGCCCAAGGTTTGTTATGTCCTTCAGATTTTTTCACTGTGTTTTTGGGTTCCACATTCCTCGTGGGCCATTAGTTCTCCTGCAGTGTTCCATTTTCTTGTCCTTAGACTTACTCAAACTTCAGCTTCTACTACTACTACTACTACTACTACCTACTTACTAATACTACTACTTACCACTACTACTCTACCACTGCTACTACTATTATTATTTATTATTATTATTATTATTATTATATTATTATTATTATTACTTTTATTATTATTATTAATACACAGCATATCTCTACCTCAATTTCTCACTTTCTTTCTTCCTCTCTTTTGTCCCGTACTTTGTCTTCCGACTCCGTTATATATACTGGTTCCTTTATCTTCGTGTGTTAGTGTGATTGTCATGGTGTTATGTCCCTTATACTTTGATAGTAAGGTTCTCCTACATGTTCTAGTGTGGAGTAGCTCTTTACTTAATGGCCTAATCTGTCTAGAAAATACTTACATCAACTGATCATCCTCAGTGTCTCTGGATATCCTTTCACCAACCCTCTTCACAGGTTATTTTAAACGACTTACTATAAATTAAACTGTATTCTAAATAGATATGTACAGAATTTACAATTACAGTACTCACATATTCAATAAAAGCCTGACACCCCTTAGACTGTTATTCTAAAGACAGCCCACATGGTGGATCTGGACAAATTGCCCCTTTTCATTTGGAACTAATCTTGGGCTAACAGTTTTTGACACACTTTAGTCACCCTGGGTATGGTGGCCACAACTTAAGTTATAAAAACTCCCCCTGTGGCACAACATAATGCCCAAAAAATAGAAAGAAGGACCCAGAGGTCTACCAGCTTGAAGTCCACCAAAGAAGAGAGAGGAGAGAGAGAGAGAGGAGAGAGGAGAGAAGAGAGAGGAGGAGCCTAGCTAAGATCCTCCCAACCTACCAAAAAACGAAGACTGTTGCCAAAGCACATTCTCTAGTTACCACAGTTCAACCACACCTTATTTTATGTTTACCAAAAAGAAATACAATTTATACAACTTACTTGTTTAAATGTGTGTGTGTGTGTCTATATGTATAACCTATTATATTGGAAAAAAACTGGGCTTGACTCAACTGCCTTACAGCAATAAGTGAGTGATCTGCCCTTATGACATTTAGAGCTAAGTCCCCATCAATTCAATATAATTAGGTATTCAGAGTAACTGGTTACTTATATACATTCAATGTGTGTTGGGTTCCCATAGGTCCCATAACAGTGACTAACCAATGGTCCTATCAATAAGCTTCTTTTTCCTATTGTGCGGGTTATTTGTGTATATTCCAGTCACGGGAATTGTGCATTTTGTTCTTTGTGCTTATGCATGTCTTTCCTTCTTCTTGTTTCCCCGACTTTCCTTTCGTCCTCTTCAGAGATCAGTGCTACTTTCATCAAATAGATTCTTGCTGGTCAAAGATTATTTTTGGACCTGTGCTCTTACTGTGGACCTGAAACCAAGTTGTGTTCCCGCTACCGTTTACAACAGAACATATCGAATCGTTCCTAGCTTTCAACCGACGGTGGGTGTCTATCCATCATGTTATATGAGTTGTGAAACTTACTTCTTGGGCTAGCTTACGTGTTCTCCTGTAAATTCCACTACTTATATGTGTGCAGATTGCAAGGAAGATACAGGAAGTTTCTTTGTTAGTACATTCCAGACCCCCTTCCAGTTCTTCACGGTTCCAGGTGATGGTTGCCCCCAGACTATGTTGGGGTTGCTACTGTAATTGGGCATCACCTTGTCTATGAAATCCAAGGGCTACATCTCTACGTTATTTCTTTCCTTAAAAAGAGAGGGAGTCTGTACCTCTGGATTTTACTTTTTACATTGCTAAGATGGCTTCAGGATTGAGAATTTGGTCAATACTTTTCACGTGCCAACTGGGACAGTAGTTGGGTCAGATGAACAACTGGACAATAGCTAGATCTGATTGACATTAATGTCAGTTTGCTTCTTATAAACAAAACCAACGGAGCTCGTAGTCCTTTAGCGTTTTCTGTTCTCATTTAGTCCCAAAGGTTCTCCTCCTTTATTGGAAAGCTACCGTTATCCTGCCTTTTCATAATCCAGATACTGTCGGCTATAACAACTCTCGTTACACACATCTTGTTTTTACTAGTGTAGTATGTAAGTTGTTAGAACGCTTGGTTAACAAATCTTTGGTATGGTACCTGGTGACTATCGACGCCTTAATCCACTGGGATACCTACGTTCCAAGTACTTTCGCTAACAATCTGCCCGATATTGTAGTCTTTCATTTATCCCGAAGAAGGTTATGGTATAACTTGGCGCTACGTAATCCTTGGCCTAAGCCCATTCTTTGGGCCTCCTAGGAATTTTACAGCTTTTTCTCGGGGATTTCTTGTCGAAAAGGCATTTCTGCGATCAGGTAAATAACTTTTTACCTTCGTCCAGAATAAAGAAGCCATTCTTGACGTTGCCACTGTTATCCCATCCGATATTTGGTCGTTTCTTCAGCGATGATTTTGGGTATAGTTTGTGTTAGCCGTAATTGTCATCCTGTAGCGGCCTTTTTTTTTAAAATGTCATTGATTGGCCTTCCCACCAGGCCCACCATTCATGGTTTAAATATTTCGTTGTCAAAAAAATCAGATTTTTTATTACAGGTGCTCTGTTATCCCCTATACTGTTCACACCTCTATGGTTCATGTTACCCTGAGCAAGATGCGATTAAAATCTCGGTGTTCTGTTTTGGTCGCTGAATGTCCCTGAAAGCCTCTCATAATCTCCCTGAAAGCTGTTTGTCATTGCTGCCTAACCTCCTTAAAGTGCAACTCATCTTTCTTGAGGGCTGAAAAAAAAAACAAACCCTTCTCGACTTTATTAAAGCCCTAATTTTATGAAAAACAAACTCCTGTGCAATTTTTTTCTTCAGTTTCCCCTTAAAATTTTTGAACTTGATCTCTCATAAAAGGGGTTTTTTGTTTCGGGTGAGTCAAGGTCTACTGTAGGGAAGAGACAATACCCTATCTTTGAATAGCGCCCGTGTCTATTTTTCCCTTTATTCTACGCCCAACACATCCTTCCCCTATAGAAAGGACGGATTTTTGTATGGTTAATATTTTTTAATCTCGTCCTATTTATTACCCCCCTTTTGCTCTGTATAAACCTTTGGGCTTCCCTTATTTCCCCCCCCATATTTTTCACCCTTCTCTTGTTTCCTCCTCTTTCCTTGGGGGGTTCCAAAAAATTCTTGTTTGTTCCTCCAGACTTCCCTTCTGCAAAACTTTTTTGTCTGCTCTAATTTAAATTCCCCCGCTCTATTTTGACATTTAACAGCTCATTTCATGCACTGCAGTTACATTGATGTTTTAATCCTCTGATTCAGAACCATCCAAGGTCTTTACTAAATGGCCAGTTTTTTTCACAGCCTTTTAAAAGTATATTTTCACCGCTACGATACAATTGCGTCAGTTTTGCCTTTTTCTATAATAGAGGGTCCTGTTCCATAGTCATTACATGCTCTCTAAAATGGCCCCCCCCCCTATTTATCGTGTTTCGTATTTAACTTTGGGCTATGCAGTATTTTTTTACAAACCCGTAGATGTCGTTTGGTCCTTTTTGGGGAACGAGGAAGGAGACTCCATCACTTGGCAGTTGTTCATGACCTCCCAAAATTTTCCCCAGAGGTATTCCCTTTCTCGGATATTTTTCAGTGATCTCCGACAACTTGCAACAGGTAGCAACAACTTTGGTCTTAGTTTTAACCACAACAAAATTTTTTCTGTCTGACCCCTTTAAGTTCTCACCATCTTCCCACCAATGTCGTTTTTTTGGGAGACAAAATTTTTTCTATTATGCGTTGGCCACACATCACCCCCAGAACCCCTTATGGGGAAAATGCCCAGTAACGTTCGCAAAAAACGTCAAGGGGGAGCAGATTCACCTTGACGTCTCAACCATTTTTTATATTGATTTCCCCACTGAAATCTCGCCCTTTTACTTATGGGAAAATTACCATTTCAACAACTTTTGATGCATATTGTTGTCTTTCCTCTCACCCCACTTACCCCAACCTTTTTTGGTAAATCTCCTTCGACCAGAGATTAGTGTTTGGAATATTTCGCCTTTCTGCGAATTTAAACATTTTAAAAATCTTCGTTGTTGATGCATGCAGAGGAGAGATGAAATAACTAAAAACCACATGCCTA
>NW_026473929.1:0-10927 GCF_026875155.1 Cherax quadricarinatus
TTCTTACACAACCCGGGCAACATGGGTTTAGAACGGGTCCTCCTGTCTGTCTCAACTACGGATCACTACGACAAGGTCCTAAATGCACTAGAAGACAAAAAGAATGCAGATGTAATATATACAGACTTTGCAAAAGCCTTCGACAAGTGTGACCATGGCGTAATAGCGCACAAAATGCGCGCTAAAGGAATAACAGGAAAAGTTGGTCGATGGATCTATAATTTCCTCACTAACAGAACACAGAGAGTAGTCGTCAACAGAGTAAAGTCCGAGGCAGCTACGGTGAAAAGCTCTGTTCCACAAGGCACAGTACTAGCTCCCATCTTGTTCCTCATCCTCATATCCGACATAGACAAGGATGTCAGCCACAGCACCGTGTCTTCCTTTGCAGATGACACCCGAATCTGCATGACAGTGTCTTCCATTGCAGACACTGCAAGGCTCCAGGCGGACATCAACCAAATCTTTCAGTGGGCTGCAGAAAACAATATGAAGTTCAACGATGAGAAATTTCAATTACTCAGATATGTAAACATGAGGAAATTAAATCTTCATCAGAGTACAAAACAAATTCTGGCCACAAAATAGAGCGAAACACCACGTCAAAGACCTGGGAGTGATTATGTCGGAGGATCTCACCTTCAAGGACCATAACATTGTATCAATCGCATCTGCTAGAAAAATGACAGGATGGATAATGAGAACCTTCAAAACTAGGGAGGCCAAGCCCATGATGACACTCTTCAGGTCACTTGTTCTATCTAGGCTGGAATATTGCTGCACTCTAACAGCACCTTTCAAGGCAGGTGAAATTGCCGACCTAGAAATGTACAGAGAACTTTCACGGCGCGCATAACGGAGATAAAACACCTCAATTACTGGGAGCGCTTGAGTTTCTAAACCTGTATTCCCTGGAACGCAGGAGGGAGAGATACATGATTATATACACCTGGAAAATCCTAGAGGGACTAGTACCGAACTTGCACACGAAAATCACTCACTACGAAAGCAAAAGACTTGGCAGACGATGCACCAATCCCCCCAAGAAAAGCAGGGGTGTCACTAGCACGTTAAGAGACCATACAATAAGTGTCAGGGGACCGAGACTGTTCAAAACTGCCTCCCACCACACATAAGGGGGATTACCAACAGACCCCTGGCAGTCTTCAAGCTGGCACTGGACAAGCACCTAAAGGCAGTTCCTGATCAGCCGGGCTGTGGCTCGTACGTTGGTTTGCGTGCAGCCAGCAGCAACAGCCTGGTTGATCAGGCGCTGATCCACCAGGAGGCCTGGTCACAGACCGGGCCGCGGGGGCGTTGACCCCCGAAACTCTCTCCAGGTAAACTCCAGATCGGTATAGGTTCTGTAGACTGGTTTAAGTCATATCTTAGCAACAGGAGACAAATTGTCAAAATCAACAAAACGGAATCAGAACCCCTGCCGATAGCATGTGGAGTTCCCCAAGGTAGTATTCTGGGTCCCTTATTATTCTTATGTTATGTCAATGACATGCCTATCAGTGTCAAGTGCAAACTCCTACTGTATGCAGATGACAGTGCTCTGTTAGTGTCAGGTAAAGACCCACAAGATATAGCTAATGTTTTAACACTGGAACTGGAGTCCTGCAGCAAATGGTTAGTAAACAACAAACTATCATTACACCTCGGGAAAACTGAAGCCATTCTATTTGGCACAAAACATATACTGAGAAGGGTAAATAATTTTAATGTCCAGTGTAATGGGGAGCCCATCACTTTGGTTTCATCAGTTAAATATCTGGGAATCCCCTTTGACCCTTGCATGTCAGGAGAATTGATAGGGAACAGTGTAGTAAAAAAAGCGAATGCCAGACCGAAGTTCCTGTATAGGCAAGCACAGTGTCTACCTACTGAGGCTCGCAGGACCCTATGTCTAGCCCTTATACAATGCCAAATTTGGATTACGCTTGCTCTTCATGGTCCCTCCTTGACAAAAAAAAAACAAAAGATAGACTGCAAATCACCCAGAACAAAATCGTAAGATTCCTCCTGGGGCTGGGACCAAGAGAGCATGTAGGCCAGAATGAATTACAGCAGTTAGATATGCTGAATGTTGAAGACAGGGGTTAAAACAACTGAAGCTAAATCATGTTTATAAAATTGCTCACGAACAGTGTCCAGATATCTTGCTGTAAATTTTTGTCAAGGTTGGGAAACCAAAAGCAATCATATACTAGGGAGAGAGCACAACTTTGTAGTACCCACAGTCAGTGGCCAGGCTTCAAACACCTTTTATTGAACAGCAATAAAGAAATGGAACAGACTGCCCACACATGTCAAAGCCAGTCATAGCATGAACCAGTTCAAGAAGAGTGCCAAAAGGTATCTGATGAATGTAGCTACAGAAAGGGAGGGGAATGATTTTCTATTTTTTAGCTAATATACATGTAAATTTTACCTTATTCCTAGTAATGACCCTCGTAATTTTTAGAAAAGTCTTAATGACCCTCGTGTAAATAGATAGTCTTTTTAGTATGATAATAATGTTATCTTCATTATAGAATAATAAGAAAACATTATAACCTTTATATTATAATAATAAGGTAAAAGAACCCCAATGGAAATAAGTCTGTCTGACTTTTTTGGGTTATCCTAGGTTCTCTACACATATGCTGCTATGTATGATAATTCTATGTAACTGTATTTGTGTATACCTGAATAAACTTACTTACTTACTTACTTACTTACTTACTTAGCCTGTAGAGCACTAAGGGAGTCTGAGACTACCACAAATGATGACACAGGCATAGATGCGATACGAATAAGTGCTGCAAGAATGGCATACAATTCAGCAGTAAAAATGCTAGCCGAAGAAAGTAAATGCCCTCACACGACGCTGTCCGGAAACACTGCTGCGAATCCGACGCCATCTGAAGACTTAGAGCCATCTGTGTACACAGCGATGGCATGAGAATGAGAGTTGGAAGTGATCAAGAAAAAGAGAGCGTGAAAACCACCGAGGCAGTTTTGGGCTTTCGAGCAAGGGAGTGAGAAAGAACAGACCCGAACAGCTGGAACTTCCCAGGGGGGTAGGGAAAAGTGAGATGCTACATGAACATATAAAGGTGGTAATTGAAAGGAAGACAAGAGCGAATGTAGGCGAAGAGAAAAGGGACAGAGCAAACAGGGGCAGCGAACAAATAAAGAATGTCTACTAATATCGGTGACCATTTTATAAATGGAAGGATTGCAGAGATCGTGAGAGCGTACATAGTAGCGAAGGCAATGGGCATCACGGCGATCAGACAAGGATGGAACATTCACTTCTGCATAGAGGCTCTCAACAGGGGAAGAGCGAAAAGCTGAATGTAGGCGAAGCAGAGTTCGACAATCAGCTCCTCAGGAAATATGAGCAAGGGTTTTAAGAAGGTTCAGCCGACTGTGACAAGTTGCCTTCAGAGAGGTAATGTGAGGTTTCCAGGATAACCTACGGTCAAAGAGAAGGCCTAGAAACCTGACTGTATCATGTTCGGGGATACGGAAGCCATAGAGGTACAAAGGATGATCGGAGATGACAGAGCATCTAGTGAAAGTAATTTCGTGAGTTTTGGTACTGGAAAATTTAAACCCATGCGTGGTGGCCCAATTGGAAACACGGTCGACCGCATGCTGGAGAGAAACTGTAATGAGATGACAGTCAGCGCCTGCACAAGCAATAGCGAAGTCATCAACATAGAGTGATGACCAAATATTGGGTGGAAGAACAGAGGCCAAATCATTTATAGCAAGGAGAAAAAGTGTTGTTCTCAGAACACATCCCTGAGGGACACCTTCAACTTGGACGAAGTCCGGGGAAAGCACATTATTGACTCGAACACAGAAATGTCTGTCAGTTAAAAAGTTCTTAAGGAAGGATAGTAGATTGCCTCGGAGGCCTAAGGAGTGGGCTTGGGCCAAATTATTATACCTCCAAGTTGTGTCATATGCCTTCTCAAGGTCAAAAAATATGGCAATAGCTGAGTGATTATTCGCAAAGGCATTACGAACATTCGTATCCAAGCGTAGTAAGGGGTCTATGGTAGAACGGCCCTTACGAAAGCCATATTGACTAGTGGAGAGACTGTTGTGTGTCTCTAAATACCACATTAAACATTGATTTACCAGGTGTTCCATCACTTTGCAAACTGCACTAGTAAGAGTGATGGCACGATAGTGGAGGCATCATGTTCCGTAGCACCCGGCTTGCAGAAAGGGAGAACTATGGCAGTTTTTCCACAGCTGGGAAGAACTCCTTGTGCCAAATAATGATTGAAGCAGTGTAAGAGGACTACAAGGGCTGACTGATGTAAATGTTGTGAGATACGAATATAAATGTCGTCGGGCCCAGCTGCCGATGATCGGCAAGCTGAGAACATTGCCTCCAGTTGATGAAGTGTAAAAGACACATTATACTGTTCTTCTCTGAGAGAAGAAAAAGTCCAAGGGAACTAACTCTCTGGCAACTTTGAAGAAAGAAACGAGGGGCATAGATTGAGCCCCCGGGAAATACGGACCAGATGAGTGCCAATTTCAAGGCAACGTCAAGAGGGTTTGCTACATCAATACCGGCGACCCGTAGAACAGGAGCCTGGTCAGAGAGTATTTACCGCTCAATTTCCTCACTTTTTTCCAGACTGCACTCATAGAGGAAGCAGAGGTGATGGTGGAAACATAATCTCGCCAGCAAGTGCGTTTAGCATCACGGATGACACTGCGAGCGATCGCACGCTTCTGCTTAAAATCAAGACTCTCATCAGTTCTATTGTACCGGTACCTGCCCCATGCAGCGCATTTTCAAAAGTACTGCACGAGCACAAGCAGGAGACCGCCAAGGCACGCACTTCTGAGAATGCCTGCCTGAGGTTTGGGGTATAGAATGAGAAGCTGTGGTGAAAACTGATGTCGAGAAGAGGTGTAGGAGCTCATCAATGGAGGATGAAGAAGGAACCTCATTAAAAGCAATGAGTTGCGAGTAAAGGTCCCAATTTGCCCGATCAAATTGCCAGCGAGGGCTATGTAAAGATGGTGAATATGAAGAAGTAAGAATGATTGGAAAATGATCGCTGTCATGTAAGTTCGGTGTAACAGACCAGGTGAAGTCAGTGCAGTGGAGGAAGAGGAGACTGATAGATCGATGCAAGAGAGAGTATGAGTACGAGGATCAAAATGGGTGGGAGTATCCGTATTTAAAACATGGAGGGGGTGAGAGGCGAGAAAAGCCTCCTACTGGATGCCATGTGAGTCATAATGAGATTCCCCCCAGAGGAAATGGTGGGCATTAAAATCACCAGGTAACAGAAGTGGTTGTGGTAAGGATGAAACAAGAAAGGTAAAATCTGGATAGAAAATGCTCGAGAAGGAGAGAGAAAATAAAGAATATATTGTAAACTACTTATTCAAGTGGATAGGGGCTGCAGTGTAATGCAGCGAGGTACGGACAAATATTGACAATACGGATATCATTGCATAGAAGGGGCACTTTCATTAAAGGTCCCATCTGAGAAAGGATCCAAAAGAATACAATAATTTTATAGCCTGAGATAGGTTGGAAAACAGCTGAGTGTAATTTTGGTTCTTGAAAGCAGGCACAAACAGTGGAAAACCTGGAAAGCAACATCTGAAGCTCACCCCGTTACCCCTGAGGCTGCGGATATTCCACTATAAATAGGCCATGATTGGCAATGAAGAAAATACCAGGAATCCATAGGGAAGGGCACCTACGGACTAGAGGGTTAGAAAAGGCAATGTGCTGTGGCATCGGAAGACGTTCAAGCAGTGAAGGAACGGAGCGTTGCAAAGAATGGAGTTGTGGAGATGGAGGAGAGGGAAGAGAAGGAACAGGAGTTGGATCAGTGTCCATTGAAGGTTTAGTCTCTGCAATATATTCTGAAATGGCTTCAAGTGTTTCTGAATTCAAAGATGTATGGGAGACAATATTGGAGGTAGAAGGAGGAGGGTGAGTAAAGATTGGGACAGTAATGGACTGTACCAAAGTAGAGGGGACGAAAGAGTGTAGGGGACTGGAGAAGAAGTGTGGGAGGGACAAAAGAGGCAGAAACCTGGGAGTGACAGAAGAGGGAGAAACTTCGGAGGGGACGGGGGTGGAAGGCATAGTATGAGGAGGAGGGTGAACCTCCACACTTGTAATAGAGCCAGAGAGAGGGGAAGAACTAGGCACGGAGACTGGAAAGGTAAAATGAGGAGGTGGAAGAAGGGAAGGAGGGGACAAAGAAGATTTTAGCAATGGGGATTTTTTGGACTTCTGAGAAGTAGAGGGGCGATTGGTATATGGTGTCGTACGAGGTCTTGTCGATACCGGGGCTTGTGAGGAAGGACGCTAAGATGTGAGAACAGACTGAGTTGTAGTCGGGATGTCAGAGCCAAGGACAGCAAAAGGATTAGATACCGGAGTGGCTATGGGAGGGGTAACAACAGAGGAGGCTGCAGAAGATGGGACCCAGAAGTGGGGGACGTTTTGAAACACGAGAATAAGAAACACGGGGTAGTCTCCCTTGGAGGCGGAGATGAGTAACTGCAATAGCATAAGGGGGACCTTCTGCCTCTTTGAGGCAATGGATTTCACGCTCATTTAAGTAGACCTGGCAATGGCAAGAGTACGAAGGGTGAACCTCATTACAATTAAGGCAAGATGAAGGTTGACTGCAAGACGTATTAGAATGGTCATCGGCACCACAGACTGGGCATTTGGCTATAGATCTGCAATATTTCGCTGGGTGACCAAAACGCCAGCAATTTCTACACTGTTGTGGTGTAGGGATCACCTTTCGAACTTGTAACCGATGTCCCGCGACATAAACAGAGGACGGGAGTTCACGGCTGTTGAAAGTTAATCAAGCCACATTGCAAGGGTATCGTCTCTGCTCACGGGCAGGAAGGACATAAGTGTCTACTTTGAGGATTGGGAGATCCTGGAGTTCCAGCTGTTCAAGAATGTCATTGCCACATGATTGGAAATTCTGTTGGACTATGGTATAGGGCAGAATGACAGTACCACTACAAGAATTGAGAGAAAGATGTTTTTAAATAGTGATAGGAGTAGTATTGATATGTGAAAGGAGAGAAAGATCATGAGCTTGGGTAGCATTCTGGACAGTGACGATGCACGTACCACTCTTGAGAGCATGAAATTAAATATCTCTACCAACATGACACAGGAGCGCTTTGCCAATACTATGGTCAGAAAGATAGGCAGAAGAGGAAGTCAGTCTTAAAGTAAAGAATTTAGTCCACTGTGTGGTCCGAAACTGAGCGTGGAGAGAGAGTGCATGACATGCCAGTCTTTTCCGAGTAGAATGGGAAAGGTAACAAAGGAACATCATCAGGAGATTGTCATTGGCGTTTAGGAGTAGGACTGGAGTTGGTCCATCATGAAATGGGCTGGTGATTCAAAAATTGCCGTACCATAGAGGAAGAGGCCAGAAGCATAGTCAAAGGAGAGCAGAGGTCAGACAAATCGAAGGAGTCATTTGAAGCCCCGGTACCTGAAGCGGGTGAGGAAACAGCACCAGCAAGAGGTACAGGGGTATCAGGAGTGTCCAAAGTTTGGTCAAAAAACAAGGCAGGGTCAGAATGGGGTGCAGTATCAAGAAGGGGCCCAGGGGTAGTGGGTTCATGGACTGGGTTCTCCATGGTTAGGTTACTCTTTTGCTTTTTGTTTTTAAGAAAAAAAAAGAAAGGAGAAAAGAAAATAAAAATAAAAAAAAGAATAAAAAAAGGGGGGAGCAGGGAGGAATAGTTCCCAGGAGGAATGAAAGGGCCGGAAATCTCCCTCCATGCCCAAGAGGACCTCAGCACCACTAGTAGCGCAGATGCAGCATGGAACCCGTGCCATACCCTACCCTTCATGCCAGTAAACTAGCAATCCGGGATAGCAACCTCACATCTGCCGAGCTACCTCAGTGGACAAAAGAGAGGGCGGCCGGATATCCACCACAAAGCATACCTCCTTTGGCCACCACCCCCCGGAATCCGAAAGGTGGCTTCCAGAGGTACACCCATCGCCCACAAGATACCCAAAGCCACTCTCTGGGATACTGGAGAGGGATCAGGACATCCCCAGGTGATCCAGATTCCACAGTAAACTACACCACCGCCAAGAACCTCAATGGAATGGGATGGACCACGGTACCCTTTCCCCTACCTAGGAACTAGTGCGCCTGTGGGAAAAATCCCAAAGGCCAAAAAGAGGAAGGGCAAAAGAGAGGGGAGGGGAGGAGGAGGAGGAAAGGAAAAAGGGGAGGATGGGGAGGATGGGAAAGGGAAGGGGGGATTGGAGGGTAATTAGGTTTGGTCTGAGGAAGGAGACTGACAGACCAAGAGGATGGGATAGGGAAGGGGGGGATTGGGGAGTAATTAGGTTCGGTCTGAGGAAGGAGACTGACAGACCAAGAGCCTCTTCACCACGCCAAAGAGCACCCCTTGAAGAAGTGACATAAGCAAGATATTCCCAGAAGGTTCCTGATTGGCTGTAAGTCTACATATAAGTTCCGCCCACTTTCTTATGATGCCAAATCGTCAATTATTATATTAGAAAGAATAACACAATAAATACATGAAAAAAATCGGAAAAAAACATGAAAATTGACGACAGGTGAGCAGACCTGCCGCGGGTGGTGACATCACCCTAGGTGTTTTAAATGACCATAATTCCTTGTAGGAATGTCGTAGAACAATGATTCTTGTACCAGTGTGTTGCCAGAGAGTTAAGCTATTTTTCTATAGGATTAACTCAATTTGTGAATTTTTTCAAATTTTTTTTTCGTTCGCGCTGAGTGCGCTCGCTATGTGCTATTTACCCCTTCAAGGACCATAACATTGTATCAATCGCATCTGCTAGGAAAATGACAGGATGGATAATGAGAACCTTGAAAACTAGGGATGCCAAGCCCATGATGACACTCTTCAGGTCACTTGTTCTATCTAAGCTGGAATATTGCTGCACACTAACAGCACTTTTCAAGGCAGGTGAAATTACTGACCCAGAAAATGTACAGAGAACCTTCACGGCGCGCATAACGGAGGTAAAACACCTCAGTTACTGGGAGCGCTTGAGGTTCCTGAACCTGCATTCCCTGGAACACAGGTGGGAGAGATACATGAATATAATTATCTGGAAAATCCTAGAGGGACTAGTACCGAACTTGCACACGAAAATCACTCACAACGAAAGCAAAAGACTTGGCAGACGATGCAACATCCACCCAATGAAAAGCAGGGGTATCACTAGCACGTTAAGAGACAATACAATAAGTGTCAGGGACCCGAGACTGTTCAACTACCTCCCAGCATACATAAGGGGGATTACCAATAGACCCCTGACCGCCTTCAAGCAGGCACTGGACAAGCACCTAAAGACGGTACCTGACCAGCCGGGCTGTGGCTCATACGTTCGACTGCGTGCAGCCAGCAGTAACAGCCTAGGTGATCAGGCCCTGATCCACCATGAGAACTGGTCACAGACCGGGCCGCGGGGGCGTTGACCCCCGGAACTCTCTCCAAGTAAACTTCAGGTATGATACAGTTCATGCAGGTTATAAAACTTAATGCAATTGCACGTTTTCACAATCAATTTAGATCTTTGTGTATTACTTCTAGACACTTGATAAGGTTCATTGTGACAGTGTCTGGTTCATTTCTTAACATTCTAATAACGAGTACAGTGTTAATTTCAACAATCCTATCACTGACCCTAGAAATACCAAACTCCTTCCTCATATTAAGAACCTTCGTAGATTTGGGACAGCCAAGAATAATTCTGAGAGCTTCATTTTCCATTAACTCCACGGATCGGAGAGAACTTTCTCTAGCTAATATCAACATAGGAGCAGCATAATCAATTAAGGACCTAACATAGGCTATGTACATCATTCTCACGATTCTCACATTTGCACCATAGTTGGGGTTGTAGCCAGCAACAGCTTTGAGAGCATTTAGCCTATCTTTGCATTTCTTATTTAGTTTGGGTTTGTGGGTTTTTTATAGGGGACACTACCCAAGCGTGTGTGTGTGTGGTTTTGTGTGTGTGTTGTGTGTGTGTGTTGGTTTTGTTGTGTGTGTGTGGTGTGTGTGTGTTGTTTGTGTGTTGATGTTTGGTGGTGTTTGTGTGTGTGGTGTTTGTGTGTGTGTGTTTGTTTTTGGGTGTGTGGTGTGGGGTGTGTGTGGTGTGTGTTGTGTGTTTTTGTGTGTGTTTTGAGTGGTGTGTGTGTATGATGTGTGTGCGTGTGGTTAAATTTGTTATGATGAGTGTTGGTGTGTTGGTGTGTGTGTGTGTGTGTGTGTGTGTGTGTGTGTGTGTTGTTGGGGTTTTGGTGTGGTTTTGTTTGTGTGGGAGGTGTTATGAGTTTTGTGTGTGCTTGTGTGCGTTGTGTGTGTATTGTGTGTGTGTGTGTGTGTGGTGGTTGTGTGTGGTTGTGTGTGTTTGTACTCACCCCTTTGTACTCACCTATTTGTGGGTTTCAGGGGGCAGTCAAAGCTCCTGGCCCCCCCTCTTCACTGATCACTAGGTACTCCTCTCCCTGCTCCCGAGCTTTACATACCTCGCCTTAAAAATATGAGGTTTCCCGCCTCCACACTTTACTTTCAAAACTATTCCACGGGTTGACACCATGACGAAAAATACTTCCTAACATCCCTTTGATTTATCTGAGTCTTCAACTTTTCCCAAATTTTGCCTCTTGTGCTGTGTCCCCCTCGGAAAATCCCCTCTTTGTCCACCTTGTCTATTCTGCGCATATTTTATATGTCGTTACATGTCCCCCCGACCCTCCTGGCCCCCAGGTCTCAGGGGCCCATTTCCCTCAACCCTTTTTTCAAGAAAACCCCCAGCTCGGGACTAGCTTGTTGCAAACCTTTGCACTTTCTCTAATTTCTTGACGTCTTGACTGGTTGT
>NW_026473930.1:0-10167 GCF_026875155.1 Cherax quadricarinatus
AGGGCCTGGGGATTTTTGAACCAATTTGGGAGAGTACTGAGAGTACTTGTGGTTGGGGATTTCAGTGCTAAAGTGGGTAAAAATGTTGGGGAGGAGTAGTAGGTAAATTTGGTGTGCCAGGGTAAATGAAAAGGGGGAGCCTTTAACTGAACTATGTGAAGAAAGAGGTTTGGTAATAAGTAATACATACTTTTAAATTGTGGGGGAAAAGTTCAATAGATAGGAGTAGCGAGGAGTGTAAGTAACAGTAGTTTCATCCCGGGCTACTTGTTAAGGTAGGGTAAGTCCCGCTCCCGCTTTTTCCCCCCCCCCTTTTTCCCCTCCCCGAAAGTGATAGTTTTGATTGCCGGCTGCTTGTTAAGGAAGGGTCAGTCTAGCTCCCACTATGCCTTCCCCTCCTTCTTCCCCCCCCCCCGAAAGGTGACGTGTGGGGCTCAGGTCCAAACAGGCCCGTGGCCTGGGCTAAAGCTCCCGCTTCACAACACGGAGGGCCCGGGTTCGATTCCCGCGGGTGGAAATATTTCGACACGTTTCCTTACATCTGTTTGTCCTTTCACCTAGCAGCAAATGGGTACCTGGGTGTTAGTCGACTGGTGTGGGTCGCATCCTGGGGGACAAGATTAAGGACCCCAATGGAAATAAGCTAGACAGTCCTCGATGACGCACTGACTTTCTTGGGTTATCCTGGGTGGCTAACCCTCCGGGGTTAAAAATCCGAACGAAATTTTATCTTACCCTTACCCTTATCTTAGACTCACAGCTCCCAGCACTACTCTTGGATGACAGAGAGGGTCACCTGCCAATCAACGAATAGAATTGAAAGAGACGGACTAACGTTCTGAGACGTCCCAAATTTTTGATCCACTTACCTGTTTGTGTATGCAAGTAGCAGGATATAACCCCTCATCACTGCAATGGAGAAAACCTGCTTTCCTGTCATCTGGACGGATTATTGACGGCTAGAAAATCTGTGAAGAACGAGCCGGTGGGTTGTCATAAACACCTGCGACCCCCCCCCTATCATCGGCAACGGCTACGATTTCAACAAGCAGTGTCACCAACACCAGACTCCCAAGTTTTATATTAGCGTTGAATTCAGTTACCATTTATAGTTTTCATTTTTCATTTTCTTTGATGTAGGATTAATATTTCATATTTAAGTGTTTTATATTTTATATTTTCTATATAATATAGTGTTTATGTTTGTCTGTTATTATTTCTTTTTCTATTCATTAATTTTCCTGAGGAGGAGCCAGCCTTGGGTAATACTGTCTGAAGTTGTTACAGGGCTGAGTAAGCCTTCACAAGTGGCGACCTTGCCAGAATAAACTCTACTGAATCAAGATTCAATTCCATTTCGAATCTACCATTGGAACTTCAACGCCGCATACCACAGATGGTTACCACCAGCCATGAGTAATCATTCTCTATGGTAGGACTACTGTACAGGTATTTAAAAGATTTGGTGATTGTTATAGTCTCTATTGTAAGTCAAGTCAGGCAGGATATAATATTTAATTCTGCCACCTTTTTGTTCGAGCTTGAAACACTTTGGAGGATTAGACTCTAGGGACCCGAGATTTTCCAGTGACAATATGTTTCATTGAGCTCTTTATTTTATCAAGGGAACTGTCGTAGGACACTCTTGATTTGTTCGTGAGAAGATTGGATGGTCAAGTGACCCCATTCTACTTACTGTTTGCTCGGAGCCGGCATAGAACCCTTCATTTTCATTAAAACATATTGTTTAATTGAAGCAGGAATCGAGCCCTCTGGTTTATTTACCGTTTGAGCAGAGCAGTAATTGAACCCTCTGTTTTCTTTAATGCCCGTTTAATTTCCCCCATAGTTTAAGTTATTCTTGCAAGCATGGATGAATACCAGTTTTGGATGAATGCTTGAAGTAAGTTAGGAATAACAGGGAAAAATTTAGAATCTTTCATTAGTGCTAAGATCCAGGAAAGAATTGAAAGAGAGAGAATTGAGAGAGAAGAGAGACAGAAAGGGAAAGACAGGAGAAAAAGGGGAGAGAGAGAATTGAAAGAGAAAGCAAAGAAAGACAGTTAGAAAGAGAGCAAGAAGACAAAAAAGAGCGTGATAGACTTGATCGTGAGGAAAGAGCTTTAGAACGTGAGGAACAAGCTAAAATACGTGAGGAACAAGCTAAGATACGTGAGGAGCAAGTTAAATTAAGAGAACTTGAGAAAAGAGCAAAGGATAGAGAACATGAGTTAATAGAGAGAGAAAAGGATCGCGAGCACGAAAAATCTCGCCTTGAATTAGAGAATAAAAAGTTAACTTTTACACAACAACAATTAGAGGAAGGAGTAATGGAACAACGTGCAGTCAGTGCACATATTCCAACACCTAATTTACCTCCCTTCACAGAGGGGGACGACATAACTTCATACATTATCAGGTTCGAAAATACTGCTATCCTCTGTGCATGGCCTGCTGACACCTGGGCTACCAGGTTAGGAATGTTATTTTCTGGTACAGCTTTGAATATATATGCAACTTTGTTGCAGGATATGTAATTATAACCTACTGAAGAAGGCAATCCTTAAAGCATATTAAAAAACCACTAATTCTTACAGGAAAGATTTCAGGTATGCCACTTTACAGCCTGGCCAGAACTTTCAGCAGTTACAGGTAACACTCTTTCGTTTGTTCGGCTTTTGGATAGAGAGTTCAGGAATTGATCACAGTTATGAATCTCTTAGAGACTTAATGGTTGCTGACCAGTTCCTGACAGCTCTTCCCCGCCAGATAAGAACATCATTACAGAACGTAACCGATTAAAGCTGAGGAAGTTGCTGAGGCCGCTGACTTGTATGCTGAGGCTCAAAATTTCCCTAAAAAGACCTAAATGGATCGAACCCTAAGGGCAAGGGTTCATCAGACCTTAAGAAATCAAAGCCTCTATGGAAAGTAAAGTGATTTCCCTTTTATTCCTGTTTGTCATTTGTGTGATGTTAAGGGACATAAACGTCCAATTGTCCTTCAAAGAAGGTCCAAAAAGTTGGAAGATGTTTAAAGACTGTAATGACCAAGCACCCTTCTGTTCAGGAACAGTTAATGGACTTAATGTATCTACGATTTTACAAGCCACTGATGCATATGTATAGTCTTTCTGATAAGCTTTCCCTAATCTTAAAGAAACCATTCCTCTGCTAAACTTTCCCCCAGACCTACTTGGGCCGTACGGGACACTTTTTTCCTACCATCCGTTGTTAAAATTAGGTCTAAATGGTTCACAGTTGGTCTAAACGTACTATCTCCCAACACTTCTTGCTCCGTACAATTAGGTAATTAAAAGGTGCCATTTCTTCCTTTCGAGGTTGACCTTTTCATCACCAAAAGATGGACATAAGTGTTTCAGATCCCTTCTGTAGAGTCAGAGAAGCCCCTCGAAAGCTCAGATAGCCCAATGTCTCGTGAGATCATGTGGATTTAAAAACCATGATGCACTCTCGAAAGCGAGTAGTAGATCCCCGGGTTCACTTGTTAGATGAAAGTGAAGTATCCCCTCCGATACCAAAAATGTCTTGACTAGGGCTCAGACCAAAGCCCAGGCTTTTTCCTACTGTCCATCTTTGATTTCCCTGACTTTAAGCCTTTAAATATTCGAAGGACTCCTTTGTTAATTTAAAAGGGAAATTTGGCCCTTCTTTTAAATTTGCCATAATGCCGCTAAACAAAATAAAGTTATCCAAAGGAAAAACTTTTCATATAAATTGAATATATAAAAGGTATCTTGGTACAAGGTCAGTATTCAAATTAATTCAGATGAATAGACTATTCCATCTTAGTTTATTTAAATAAATGCAGAGAACTTGTTCTTTAAAAGCTCATGACCCTGCCATGCAGACCTTTCCCTCATCGAAACCTAAATAAAATAGAAAACCTATTTTTGGCCCAAAATGTCCCGATGTCACTACCTATTGTAGATCGGTAACTTTGCCAACGTCATCCCCCAGTAACGCGAGTACCAGGCCCAAATGCCTATCTTTACGTACCCTTGAAGAGTGTTTTTGACATCGTTGGTCCTTTATCTCCACTTTCATCTGGGACATAGATATATATTAACATTAGTTGATTATGCTTCGAGTTTCCCTGAAGCCGTTCCCTTAAAGACCATAACCACTACAGGGGTGGCTGAAGCCCTTTTGTCCATTTTCTCCAGAGTTGGCATCCCTAGAGAAATTTGTCTGACCGTGGGACACAATTCACATCTGACTTAATGCAACATCTCTACCAACTTCTGGGAGTGAAGCCTTTCTTCACCACACCCTATCATCCCAGCTTTAATGGGAGGATTGAGCACCAGCATTCGATTCTCAAGTCCATTTTAAGGAAACTTTGCTCCCTTTAAAACCTAAGGAGTGGCATCTTTTACCTACCCTGTCTTTGTTTGCCATGAGGGAATTTCCCCAGTGACTCTTTGGGGTTTTCACCTTTGAACTTCTCTATGGTAGACAGGCCAGAGGCCCATGTCCATCCTTCATGACTTATGGACTAATGAGGAGGGAAATGCTGAGGTTCAGTCTTCTTACCAGTTTTCCCTTGACCTTAGATCCAAACTTGAGGAGACCTCTGACATAGTTTCGAAAAACTTACACTTGTCAAAGGACCAGTACAAAACCTATTTTGATTCCAAAAGTCAAGGAGAAGTTTTAAAGTAGGGATGAAGTTTTTGTACTTTTGCCTACAAGTCAAATAAATTATTAGTAGCATCGAAAGGTCCATATAAAGTATTAAAAATTTGTGGGAAAGTTGACTACCTCATGGAAGTCGAGGGGAAACCTAAGCTTTATCATATCAACATCCTTAAGAAATATTACCGGAGAAATTCGGTTAACTGCCTTAATAACTTTGACTTAGTTTTTCCACACGAACTAGATAAGACAACTGAAGAATGTAAAGTGTGCATAATTGACTCCTCTAACTTAGACTATGATGAAGAACTACATGACTTGGTGACTCTTGACCACTCGGGCGCAACCAACATTAATATTAATGAATCTTTGGATGACCGTAAGAGACATAAACTATTTCAATGTGTGAGAAACTTTTTAGACGTCTTTACTGCTATTCCAGGTGTTACCTCCACGGTAGTCCATAAGATTGACTTAGTGACGGACAATCCTATCAAACGAAAATTATACCCAGTTCCAGTTCACCTTAGGGATGCATTTGACCGAGAGGTAGACAAATTATTAAAACTAAAGATCATTGAACCTTCAGTAGTCATGGTTAAGAAGGGGGATAATTCATATAGACTTGCTATTGACATCAGAGGCCTTAATGCTATAAGTCGGTGGGATGCTGAGCCTATGCCCTTAATAGATAGCGATCTACACAAATTTTATGACGCTTCCTTTTTTTCAGAGATTGATATTGCGCAGGGATATCATCAAGTAATGTTAGATCCTTCTTCTAAGCAGTACTCCCGCTTTTCCCTACACACCAAGGACTGATCAATAAAGAACTAATGCCCTTCGGTTTGGTAACTGCCTGTGCACCCACGTTAGACTGATGAGAAAGGTCTTGGGAAATATGCCAAATGTTTCAGTTTATTTTGAAACATTTACGTAATGACATCCCGTGGGGCGAACATATCCAAACATTAACATCAGTTTTGCGTAGGTTACGCTCACATGGCCTCACTGCCAAGCCAAAGAAATCTTCCTTGGGTATAACAAATTAGATAAACTTGGACTGATACTTTCTAATAACTCTCTGCAAACCTCTCCCCAGTAAGATCAAAGCTTTATTAGAATTTAAATTCCCCCAAAACCAAGAAGCTCATGCTAGCTTTCTTGGTTCTGTAAAAATTTTTTTGCACAGTTTATCCCGAACATTACTGATCTTACAGGCATCTTATCCGACTTCCTTAAAAAGTCTGTGAAGAACCTCTTGAACTTTCTGACGTAGCTTGGGAAAAGTTTAAAAGAGATAAAAGTATCTTCTCGAAAGACCCTATACTTAAAAATTCCAGATATTAATAAAGCATTTTTTTTGAAACTGATGCCTCCAATATTGGCTTAGATGCAGTGCTACTACAATACCATGATGGTACTCCCCTTCCCTGTATGCTTCCTAAGCGGAAACTCCTTCCCGCAGAAATGAGATACTTTCCCCCATAGAAAAGGAATGTTTGGCCCTTTTGTGGGGTATCTCCAAACTTAAAATTTTATTTGGGTGGGGAAAAGAATTCATTTTAGTAACGGACCACAAACTTTTGATATACCTAGAAACTTTTAAGGGGAACCAACAGTCGCCTCTTGAGGTGAACATTGGCACTCCAGGCCTTTAAGTTCCATATTGTGTATATCAATGGTTCATCCAATTATTTCTCTGACTGGTTAAGTCATGACAGTCAGTAGAAGATTTGTTGCCTAATGCGACTTCCACATGTTAGAACTTTTTCCTCGCCTATTCTTCTTATACTCCTTGACTATAAGTCTTGGTATGGGGGAGTGTGAGGGAAAAGTTCAATAGATAGGAGTAGCGAGGGAGTGTATAGTAACAATAGTTTCATTGCCGGCTACTTGTTAAGGAAGGGTAAGTCCCCGCTCCCGCTAATCCTCCCCCCCCCCTTTTTTTCCCCCCTTCGAAAGTGATAGTTTGATTGCCGGCTGCTTGTTAAGGTAGGGTCTGTCTAGCTCCCACTATGCCTTCCCCTCCTTCTTCCCCCCCCCCCCGAAAGGTGACTTGTGGGGCTCCGATCCAAACAGTAATCACTAGACTCACAGCTCCCAGCACTACTCTTGGATGACACAGAGGGTCACCTGCCAATCAACGAATAGAATTGAAGGAGATGGACTAACGTTCTGAGATGTACCAAATTTTTGATCCACTTACCTGTTTGTGTATGCAAGTAGTAGGATATAACCCCTCATCATTGCAATGGAGAAAACCTGCTTTCCTGTCATCTGGACAGATTATTGACGGCTAGAAAATCTGTGAAGAACGAGCCGGTGGGTTGTCATCAACACCTGCGACCCCCCCATCATCATCGGCAACGGCTACGATTTCAACAAGCAGTGTCACCAACACCAGACACCCAAGTTTTATATTAGTGTTGAATTCAGTTATCATTTATATTTTTCATTTTTCATTTTTTTTAATGTAGGATTAATATTTCATATTTAAGTGTTTTATATTTTATATTTTCTATATAATAAAGTGTTTATGTTTGTCTGTTATTATTTCTTTTTCTATTCATTAATTTTCCTGAGGAGGAGCCAGCCTTGGTAATACTGTCTGAAGTTTTTACAGGGCTGAGTAAGCCTTCACATTTATGAAAAAGAGGATAAATAAATATACAAGGTATGATATAGCACGTAATGAAAGCAGTTTGTTAGATTATGTATTGGTGGATAAGAGGTTGATTGGTTGGCTCCAGGATGTAAATGTTTGTAGAGGGGGAACTGATACATCGGATCATTATTTCGTTGTAGCTACTGTTAGAGCAAGAGGTAGATGGGACAAGAGGAAAATGGCAACAACAAGACACAGGTGAAAGTGAATAAACTAAAGGAGGAGGAAGTTCGGGTGAGATTTTATTTTATTTTATTATCACACTGGCCGATTCCCACAAAGGCAGGGTGGCCCGAAAAAGAAAAACTTTCACCATCATTCACTCCATCACTGTCTTGCCAGAAGGGTGCTTTACACTACAGTTTTTAAACTGCAACATTAACACCCCTCCTTCAGAGTGCAGGCACTGTACTTCCCATCTCCAGGACTCAAGTCCGGCCTGCCGGTTTCCCTGAATCCCTTCATAAATGTTACTTTGCTCACACTCCAACAGCACGTCAAGTATTAAAAACCATTTGTCTCCATTCACTCCTATCAAACCCCGCTCACGCAT
Organism: Cherax quadricarinatus; assembly: GCF_026875155.1. NCBI lineage: Eukaryota > Metazoa > Arthropoda > Malacostraca > Decapoda > Parastacidae > Cherax > Cherax quadricarinatus. The sequence continues at coordinate 7,880 of NW_026473930.1, forward strand.
GCCCGCTGGAAGTCCAAGCCCCTCGCACACAAAACCTCCTTTTACCCCCTCCCTCCAACCTTTTTTTTTAGGCCGACCCCTACCCCGCCCTTCCTTCCACTACAGACTATACACTCTTGAAGTTATTCTGTTCGCTCCATTCTCTCTACATGTCCGAACCACCTCAACAACCCTTTCCCCACCCTCTGGACAACAGTTTTGGTAATCCCGCACCTCCTCCTAACTTCCAAACTACGAATTCTCTGCATTATATTCACAACCACACATTGCCCTCAGACATGACATCTTCCACTGCCTCCAGCCTTCTCCTCGCTGCAACATTCATACACCCAAGCTTCACACCCATATAAGAGCGTTGGAAAAAACTATACTCCCCATACATTCCCCTCTTTGCCTCCAAGGACAAAGTTCTTTGTCTCCACAGACTCCTAAGTGCACCACTCACTCTTTTTTCCCTCATCAATTCTATGATTCACCTCATCTTTCATAGACCCATCCGCTGACACGTCCACTCCCAAATATCTAAAATACGTTCACCTCCTCCATACTCTCTCCCTACAATCTGATATTCAATCTTTCATCACCTAATCTTTTTGTTTCCTCATAACCTTACTCTTTCCTGTATTCACCTTCAATTTTCTTCTTTTGCACACCCTACCAAATTCATCCACCAATCTCTGCAACTTCTCTTCAGAATCTCCCAAGAGCACAGTGTCATCAGCAAAGAGCAGCTGTGACAACTCCCATCTATTGGCAGAAAGGTGGGCTAGTGCAAGTATGAGTAGTGGGGGGGGGGTTGAAGGGGGTTTGGGAAATAGTTTTCAAAATGCAAAGTTGGAATGTGGGGCAGAAATTTATAGTTATAGGAGGGTGGGGGCAGGAGGAAAAAGGAGTGATTGGTGGAATGATGAAGTAAAGGGTGTGATAAAAGAGAAAAAGGTAGCTTATGTGAGGTGTTTACAAAGCAGAAGCGTTATAAGAAGAGAAGAGTATAGGGAGAGTAAAAGAAAGGTGAAGATAGTGGTTGAGAGAGTGCAAAAGGAAGCAGCTGATAGAGTGGGAGAGGCACTGTCAAGAAATTTTAATGAAAATAAAAAAAAAATTGGAAATGAGTTAAACAAGTTAAGAAAGCCTAGGGAAAGTATGGATTTGTCAGTTAAAACAGAGTAGGGGAGTTTAGTAGATGGGGAAAATGGAGGTAGTGGGTAGTTTGGCGGGGAAATTTTGAGGAACTTTTAAAATGTCAAAAGAAAAAAATGGAGGCGGTAATTTTAAAGCATTGGCCAGGGAGGTATACCATCTATTAGGAGTGAAGAAGAGCAGGATATGATGTGGGGAGGTGAGCGAGGCATTACGTAAATGAAAAAGGGTAAAGCAGTTGGGACGACAGGGTCAGAAGAAATGTTACAAGCAGGGGGATATATAGTTTGGAGTGGTTGCTATTTTTGTTTTGTAAATGAAAAAAGGGGGAAGGTACCTAGGATTGGTAGAGAGCAGATAGTTTTCCCTTAAAAAAGGAAAGGGAGAAAAGGACGTAAAAAAAAAATAGAGGAATTTGTTTACTGGATCCAGGAAAAGTGTACGGTAGGGTTATTATTTAAGGAATTAGAGGGAAGACGAATGTAGGATTGCGGAGAGAAGGGGGTTTAGGGGGGTAGGGGGGGTGGATCAAGTGTTTACATTTAAGCTATATTAAAAGTATTTAGATAAAGGTAGGGAATTTTTATTTCATTTATGGTTTAGAAGAGGCATAAAGATAAGGGGATAGAGGAGGGAATGTGGAGATGTTGCAAGTATATGGAATAGGTAATAAGTTACTAAAGCTGAAAACAGTTTTTTTGAGGAAAGTGAGGGTCAGGTTAGGGTGTGAGAAGAGAGGAGATACTTCCCGTAAAAGTAGGTCTTAGACAGGGGGGGGGGAAGTCACCATGGTTGTTTAATATATTTACAGATGGGGTTGTTAAAAAAATAATGCTAGGTGTTCGGGAGAGGGGCGGGATTAAATTTGGGGAATCAAATACAAAATGGGAATTTACACAGTTACTTTTTTGCGATGAAACTGTGCTTAGGGGAAATTTTCAAAAGGAAAATTACAAAGGTTAGTTTACAGTTGGGAGAGGTGTAAAGGTAAAATTAAAGTGAACATAGCAAAGAGAAAGGTATGAGGGTCTCAAAAAATTTTAATAAAAAAAAAAATTGGATATCAAATTTGGGAGGAGGAGAAAGGAAGAAGTGAATACTTTCAGATATTGGGGAGTTGATGGTCACCAATGGTTTTTTGAAATGGA
>NW_026473931.1:0-10521 GCF_026875155.1 Cherax quadricarinatus
TGTCAAGGGTTAAATGGGGGTAGCTTTTTACAGCAAAAAAGTCGTAAGGGAAAAAACCTCTACGGAAGGCAAGGTTTTTACTGCTGCTGTGCAGCTAAGATTGGTAAAAGAATGGTTTAACCCAAGGTTGGATACGGAAACTAAAGGTGAGATGTATCAAATTTTCGTATAGCCTGTAAACCCAAAAAGGGAGTCTAAAACGCCACTAATGATGACAAGGAAATGCAATGTGGATAAGGCTGCAAGAAGGGCAACAATTCAGCACAAAAATGCACTGAGGATAGTAAATCCCCCAACAAACATTGTCAAAAACCCACTGCTGCAATAATGCCATCAGAAGACTTACACCACTGTGTACCTCGATGGCTGAAAATAAAGGGGGAAAGTGGTCAAAAAAATTGAAGAAGGAACTACCATGGGCAGTTGGGGTTTCCCCAAAAGGGGAGTGAGAAGAAACAGACTCGAGAAGTGGAAATTTCCCGGGGGGGTGGGGAAAAAGTTAGATCTACAGAACATAGAAAAGGTAACTGAAGGGAAATGACAATGCAAATGTAGGCAAAGAAAAAAGGGAGGAGCAAATGGGTGACTAACAAATAAAGAAGTTTTTACAAACATCGATGTTTTCATAATGGAAGGATTGGGGGAGATCTGAGAGCAAACATAGTAGTGAAGGCAATGGGCATCACAGCGATCAGACAAGGTGGAATTTCATTTCTGCTAAGGCTCCAACAGGGAAAGAGAAAAAAGGTCCCAAGGCATAAACGTAATCCGGGGTGTGGATGGGATTAAGGCTAGGAGAGTAGCAGGAAGGCGCAAATAGTTGGGCACCACAATCGAGTTTTGAAAAATAGGGCTGAATGTAGGCGAAGGAGATTTGACGATCACTCCCCAAAAAGAGAGCAAGGTTTTAAAGAAGGTTCAGCGGCTGTGACAAGTTGCCTTCAAGAGGAATGTGAGGTTTCCAGGATAACCTACAGCCAAAGAAAGGCCTAGAAAACCTGACTGTATCACGTTCGGATACTGACCATAAAGGGGACGGGATTGACAGAGCATCCGGAAAGAAATTTTTGGTGAGTTTTGGTACTGGAAAATTTAAACCCTTTGTGTGGTGGCCCAAATTGGAAACACGGTCAAGGCATGTGGAAGAAACTGTAATGAGGTGACGTCAGCCCCTGCAAAACAATAACAAGTCACTACATAGAGTGATTTTAAATATTGCTGGAAGAACAGAGGCCAAATCTTTTTTAAAGAAAGGGAAAAAAAGGTTGTGCTGAACACATCCCTGAGGGAACCTTTCATTTGGGGACAAAGCGGGGGGAAGACATTATTGACTCAAACGGAAATGTCGTCGTTAAAAAGTTTTAAGGGAAAGGGAGGTAGATTGCCCCCGGGGCCCTAAGGAGTGGGCTTGGGCCAAATTTTTATCCTCCAAGTTGTGTCATTCCTTCTCGGGTCAAAAAATAGGGCAAAACGAGGGGTTATTTCAAAGGCATTATAAAAATATTATCCAAGTGAAATAAGGGGTTTTGGGTAATGGGCCCTTGAAAAAAGCCATATTGACTATGGAGAGACTGTTGTGTCTCAAATACCACTTAAAATTTTCGTTGACCAGACGTTCCATACTTTGCAAACTGCACTGGTAAAAGCAATGGGACTATGGGGAGGCATCAGTCCCATAGTACTGGGCTTGTGGAAAGGGAAACAAGGGCAGATTTCCACACGGGGGAAGAACTCCTTTGCCCAAATTAAATTGAAAGGTGTAAGAGGCTACAAGGGCTGACTGATGAAAATGTTTAACATTTGAAAATGAATGTCTCAGGCCCCGTTTGCCGATGATCGCAAGCTGAGGTTTGCCCCCCATTTCCTGAAGGGAAAAAAGGCACTTTAAAACTGTTTTCTCTGAAGAAAAAAGCCCAAAGGGTACTAACTCCGGGCAGATTTTGAGGAAAGAAACGGGGGGCCGAGGGAGCCCCCGGGAAATACGGACCAGTGATACCAATTTCAATGGCAACGCAAGAGGGTTTGCTGTATCAACACCAGGACCCGTAGAACAAAACCGGGTCAGGAAAAAATTTTTTACCATAAATTTCCTCGCTTTTTTCCAACGACTCTTTGAGGAAGCAGGGGGTGAGGGTGGAAACTAATCTGCCACAAGTGCATTTAGCGTCACGGATGACACGTAACAGTGAGCGCCGCACATTTCTCCCTTAAATCAAAAAGTCTCTCGTCGGTTTAAGTACCGGTACCTCCCCATGCGTGCATTTTAAAAAGTACATGAGCCAAGCAGGGCCACCAAGGCAAAAGCACTTTTGAAAAGCCTGCCTGAGGTTTGGGGTAAAAAGAAGTGCGGGTTTAAAAAATGACGTTGAGAAAAGGTGTAGGAGCTCATCAATGGGGGGGATGAAGAAGGGAAACCCACTAAAAGCAATTTATTGCGAGTAAGGTCCCCTTTTTTCCGATTCAAATTGCCCGAAGGATACGGAAACTGGTGAATGTGAAGAAAAAAAAGATTGGGGAAATGATCACTGTCATGTAAATTCCGGGAGAACAGACCGGCGAAGTCAGTGCAGGTAGGAAGAGCACACCATAGATCGAGCAAAGTAAAGTAAAGGGATCAAAATGGGTGGGAATACCCCATTTAAAAAAAATGGAGGGGGAGAGCGAGAAAACCTCCAAATGGATGCCAGGTAAGTCACAATGAGAACCCCCCCCCCGAGGAAATCGTGGCATTAAAAATGCCAAGTAACAGAAGGGGGGTGGAAAGATGAAACAAGAAAAGGGAAAAAACTGTTAAGAAAATGCCCGAAGAGAGAGATATAAAGAACAATTTTAAACCACTTTTTCAAGTGGGTATGGGCTGCAGTGTAATGCAGGGAGGTATGGGGCGTGTTGACATAGGAATATCATTTCGTGAAGGGGACTTTCCCTTTAAACCCCTTTCAGGGTCGACAGGGCCCCCTCCCGAGACTTTTCTCAGGGGTCGGGGGCCCAAAATTTTTAAAACAAAAATTCATAATGACCCCAAAAGTATGAAATTGATATAAACTTACTGAATTTTGCTCTTGCGAAGCTACAGTCTTGATGATTTTACGCATCGGGGATTTTGCCCACTTTGACCCTATTTTCGGGCCCAAATTCCCCGTGTCTTGTCGACAAAAAAACATAACTATTTTGCTAGAAATCCATTTTTTTTCTTCGAATGATACAAGAAACCCCTCATTTTCCCATTTTTTAACTTTTCCCAAAACAGTGGTAAGAATTTTGCAATTTTGCCAATTTCACACAAATTCAAAAGAAGCCAGTTTCCAAAAAGGGCCCAAATAAAAAAGAAAGACATTCCTGGCACTAAAATAACATTTCCTCTGTTCAAGTCACCCCATGCCCCTTTCTTTTTTTTGCTTTCCCCCTTTTTAAAAATTTTTATTCTCCAAAAAAAAGATTTACTGTAATGCATTATTGCCCAAAGGTGTAGAAATGGTATCAAAATTTTTCACGCACTTGTGAAAGAATATTAATCACCAGTTGATGTGTATTGGCGCATACAGATTTGTTTACTTTTTAACTTTGGGAAAAATCGAACATTTTTGCTACTTTGAGCGAAAAATCAAGTAGTTTTCTTTGTAAAACCCTCAAAATCATCTCAATTTCTGTAATATGTCTTCCATTCTATAAAATGAGACCAGCAAAACAGAATACAACAATAAAACCCTAAAAGAAAATACAGTGCAAAGCCCCCTGCTTTTTTTTCCCAAAAACACATCAAAGCACTGTGTGCTGCAGGATTTTTTTATACTGTGCACACTGACCCAAGACCCATTCTTTATATGTAGGCCTACCAGCTTTCTCCATAATTTGAGGGGGCTAGAAATTTTGGGAATAGTATGTAAAAACCCTGGTGCGTAAACCTACTAGTACGGGCCCAAACCCCAAAGGGGAAAGGTCCCCCTTTTAAAAGGACCAAAAAAATACAATAAATTTACCTAGATGGGTTGGGAAAAAAAGCTGAGTTAATTTTTTTTCTTGTAAGCAAACACCAACGGGAAAACTGGAAAAACATCGAACTCACCCCAATTACCCCCGAGGCGGGATATTCTACGTAAAAAAGGCCATGATTGGGAATGAGGGAAAATACCAGGAATCCTAAGGAAGGGCACCTATGGGTAAAGGCATTAAAAAGTTTAAATGTAGTGCATCGGAAGACGTTCAAGCAGCGAAGGAACAGAGCGTTGTGAAGAATGGAGTTGTGGAGATGGGGGAAAGAGGGAAGAGAAGGAACAGGTGGATCAGTTCCACTGAAGGTTTAGTCCTTGCAATATTTTCTGAAATGGCTTCAAGTGGAAACTGAGTTGCAAATACTCTCCAGACCCAGCTCCTGTTCTTAGGGTTGCTGGAGTCAACATTGTACACACTCTTGATGTTGTCAGGGGAAATTGGAAATTTTCATGGTATTCTCAGGGGCTCCATCTATGCCCCTCATTTCTTTCCCCCAAAGTCTGCCAGAGAGTTACTGCTTAGATTTTTCTTCTAGCAGAGAAAAGACTTATACTGTCCCTTTTTACACTTCTAGAACTAGAGTCAACACTTTCCACTTGCCGATCATTGGCAGCTGGGCTGATGGCATTCATACTTGTATGCTTCAGCATCTACATCTGTCAGACCTCTTCAAGGGAGCTCCTTGGCGTGGTGAAGAGGCTCTTGGTCTGAGGAATTGGAAACCCGTCGGCCTTCTTCCTCAGACCGAACCTAATTACCCCCCCAATCCCCCCTTCCTATCCATCCTCCCTTTTCCTTTCCACCTCCTCCTCCCCACCTCTCCCTTTTAACCCTTCCTTTTTTTGACCTTTGGGTTTTTCCCACAGGCGCGCTAGTTCTAGGTTTGGGGAAAGGGTACCGGGGTCCATCCCATTCTGTTGAGGTTCTTGGCAGTGGCAAAGTTTGCCATGGAATCTGGGTCGCCTGGAGATGTCCCAGTCCCTCTCTGGTATCCCGGAGGGTGGTTTTTTGGGTGTCTTTCGGGAGACGGGTGTATCTCTGGAAGCCACCTTTCAGATTCCCGGGGGGGGTGGCTGAAGGAGGTATGCTTTGTGGAGGATATCTGGCCGCCTTCTTTTTGTCCAGTGAGGTTAAACTCGGCAAATGTGAGGTTGCTATCCCCGGATTGCCTGGTTTACTGGGATGAAGGGTAGGGTAACAGGTTCCATGCTGCATCTGCGTGCTTGGGGTGCTGGGGTCCCCCTTGGGCACGGTGAGATTTCGGGCCCTTTCATTCCTCCAGCCTAGGAAACTACCCCTCCAGGTCCCCCCTTTTTTTATTTTTTTTTTTTATTTTCTTTTTTCCCCCTTTTTTAAAAAAAAACAAAAAGAAAGAAGAAACCCTGCCCCATGGAGCCCCCAATCCATGCCCCTGCTACCCCTGGCCCCTTATTGTTACTCCCCCGTTCTGACCCGCCACATCTTTTGGCACCTTCGACACTCCCTAAGGCCCCTGTACCTCTGCGGGTGCTGTTCATCACCCCTTCAGGTACCGGGTTTTTCGCTGACTCCTTCGTTTTGTCTGACCTCCGCTCTCCTTTGACTATCTTTCCCGCCTCCCCTCTTGGTGCGGGATTTCAAATCGCCCGGCCCCCTCCCACTTGGACCAATGGCCCATTTAAACACCAAGACAAACTCCTGATAGTTTCTTCATTACCTTCTCATTCTATCGGAAAAAACCAACGCATCAGCACTCCCTCTCCCAAACCCGTTTCGACCCCACAATGGACTTTTTTTTTTTTTATTTAAGGGGTGGGGTTTTTCTACTGCCCCCTTCTTTTCAACCATGGTATTGCAAAGCGCTCCTTGCCATTTTTGGAGAAAATTTTCCTTTCTGCCCTTTGAGTGGTATGCCCCTCACACATCCCGAATTTACACAAACTCATGATCTTTTTTTTTCTTTCAATATTGATACTTTCCTATCACATCGAAAACACATTCCCCCAATTTTTGTAGTGGGACGTTTTTCTGCCCCATACCCTAGTCCAAAAAGAATTTCCCGACACTGGCAATGACTTTTCGAACATTGAACTCCAAAATCTCCAATTCTCAGGTAGACACTTATGTTCTTCCTCCCCGGGGGAAGCGATACCCTTTCAAAGTACCATTTCTTGGGCAGCTGTGAACTCCCATCCTTGTTTTGAAACAGGGCATCGGTTCAAGTTCCGAAGGTGACCCCCACACCACAACGGGGAAAATTGCTGGTGAAAATTTGGGCCCCCCAGCAAAATATTGCAGATCTATAGCCAAAAGCCCAGTCTATGGGCTGATGACCATTTTAATATGTTTGCAGTCGACCCCCCTCTTGCCTTTAAATTTGTCTGAGGCTCCCCCTTAACTCTCTTAGTTGCCGGGGTCTCTTTAAATGAGGGGAAATTTTTGCCTCAAAGAAGCAAAGGCTCCCTTAGCCCCCTGGCATCTTCAAGCGGCTGGAAAAAACCCCAAAAGTCATTTCCTGATCCCCGGCTGGGGTCGTACTTGGGTTTTGCGTGCAGCCAGCACAACAGCCGGGTTGATCAGGGGTATCCCCAGGGGGCCGGGCCCACAGACCGGGCCGGGGGGGGCGTTGACCCCCGAAACTCTCTCCAGGTAAACTCCAGGTATGCTTGGCAGTTTCGTCTCTCCCCTCCTGGGGAGACTATCCCGTGTTTCTTTTTCTCAGTTTCAAAACGCCCCTCCACTTCTGGGTCCCATCTTCTGCAGCCTCCCTGTGTTGCCGGGTCCCATAGTCACTCCTGTACTAATCTTTTGCTGTCCTGGGCTCAGACATCCCTACTTCAACCCCTCAGTTGTTCTCACTTCTTTGTTTTCCCCCTACAAACCCAGAACGACAAGACCTCGTAGGGACACCCCCAATCGTCCCTCATTTCTCAAAAGTCAAAAAAAAACTCCTTTAACCACTCTTCCCTTCACCACCCCACATTTACCTTCCCAGTCTCTGTACCGGGGTTTTCCCTTTCACTGGCTTTTTTAAAGTGTGGAGGTTCACCCTCCTCCTTGTACGTGCCTTTTTCCCCTGTCCCCTTCCAAGTTTTTTCCCTTCTGCCACCCCCCGTTTTTTGCCCCTTTTTGTCCCCCCCCACACTTTTCCGTTCCCTCCACCTTTCCCCCCCCCCTCCTTGGTACAGTCCATTACAGTTTTGATCTTTACTCAAAACTCCCCCTCCCTTTCCTCTCCAATATTTTCCCCTCGATGTCTCTGAACTCCAAAACACTTAAGCATCTCTGAATATATTGCAGAGACAAAAACCCTCATGGACACTGATCCCCCTCTGTTTTCCCTTTTCTTTTCCTTTCTCCATCTGTGCAACTCCTTTCTTTACAGCACACCCTTCCTTCGCTGCTGAACTTTTTCCCCCTCCACCCAGTGGGCTTTTCTAAACCCCCCATCTGTAAAAATTTCCCCTTTCCTGTGGATTTCTAGTATCTTACTTTTCCAATTTGGCCTGTTTCAGTGGAATATCGCGCCTCATAATTGGGCGAGCTTCAGACGTTGCTTCCAATTTTTCCATGTTGGTTTTGCTTTCAAAAACCCCCAAAATTTCCCCGCGTTTTCTTCCCTCTCAGGGAATTTATTGTATCTTCAACCCTTTTTTCCCGATGGGACCTTTTTAAAATCCCTTTTTCCCGCATGATATTTGTACCATCGCTATTTGTTCGTACCGCTGCATTCACAGCAGCCCATATCCCCCTGCATGGGGATACATATGTTCTTTTTTCCTCTCCTTTTCGACTTAAATTTTTTGGATTTGCCTTTCTTGTTTCATATTACTGCCACCACGTCTGTTACTTGGCGATTTTATTTTTAATTTCCCCTGGGGGGCCTCACTGTATTCCTTGGGATTCACTAGAGGGTTTTCTTTTCTTCCCACCCCCCCATGTTTTAAATACAGGGCTCCACCCTTTTTATCCTCCCTACCATACACTCCCCCTGCATCGATCTCTGTCTGTAGGCTTTTTCTTTCACCGTTAAATTTTCCTGGAAACCCCAAAATGCCTCTCTAAAGGCAACTTGTCACAGCCGGCTGAGCCTTCTTAAGACCCTTGCTCATCTTCCATGGGGAGCTGATCGTCAACACTCCTTCCCTATACAGCCCTCATTTTATCGATACTAGATTAAGGTGACCAGATCTATTCAGCAGCCTCTCCTGCTACTCCCTCTAGCCTTAACCCCATCTATCACCAAGGATTACGTTTATGCCTTGGTGCTTTTGCTCTTTCCGTTGAGACCCCTCTATGCAGAAGCGAATGTTCCATCCTTGTCTGATCGCTGTGATGCCCATTGCCTTCTCTACTATGTGCGCTCTCACGATCTCCGCAATCCTTCCTTTTTATAGAATGGTCATTGATATAAGTAGAAATTCTTTCTTTATTCGCCACCCCGTTTGTTCCATCCCTTCTCTCTTCTCCAACATTCGCTCTTGTCTTCCCTTCAGTTACCGCCTTTATATGTTCATGTAGCATCTCACATTTCCCTACCCCCCTGGGAAGTTCCAGCTGTTCAGGTCGGGTTTCTTTCTCACTCCCTTGCTCAAAAGCCCAACTGCCTATGGGGGCTTCCCGCTGTCTTTTTCTTGATCACTTCCACTCTCATTCTCATCCCATCGCCGTGTACACAGATGGCTCTAAATCTTCTGACGGCGTTGGATTCACAGCATGTTCTGGACAGCATCGGTGAGGATATTTACTATCTTCAGCTAGCATTTTTACTGCTGAATTGTATGCCATTCTTGCAGCACTTATTCGTATGGCATCTATGCCTGTGTCATACATTTGTGGTTGTCTCAGACTCCCTCAGTGCTCAAACAGGCTATAGGAAATTTGATACACCTCACCCCTAGTTCTCTGTATCCAACTTTGGCTACGCCGTATTCTCTACCAACATAAAGATTTTTTTTTTTGTTGGGTCCCTGGTCATGTTGACATACAGGGCAATGAACAGGCAGACACTGCTGTGCGGTCAGCAGTACATGACCTACCAATTTCATATAGGTGTTCCATTTCCCGACTATTTTGCTGTAATAGCTAACCCACCTTCGCACCTGTTGGCAACAAAATTGGTCTGCTTTTGCTCAATAACAAACTTTCTTCTATTAAACCCAGTATAGGGTTTCTGGGCCCTCTTCTTGTCAACAGTGTCGAGGTTGGGAGACTATCCTCTCCCGCCTTTCGCATTGGCCCCTACTCGTCTTACTCATAGATTTCTCCATGGGAAAAGGCGCCCTGCTCCTCTCTATGGAAAATTTTCAGGTTCCATTATCGGTCAGCCACATTCTGTTAGACTGCCCACTTTAATCAACGAGCCCCGCAGAATTTACCTCCAACGTCGTCTCCGCTCTACTTCTCTCTTTTTACTTTCCCTTCTCGCTGATGGACCCACCTTTCATCCGGACTCTCCCTCATTGACTTTTGACAACAACTGACTTACTCCACAAACTCTGATGATCCTTCAGCCCTTTTCTACCCAATCTCTTGCTACCCCCCCTACCCCCTGCACTACTCCCCTGCCCCGCTGTTTTCTGTAAAACCCACTAATCATCCCCCTCCCCCCTTTCTGCCGCCTGATGCCTCGCTTCCTTCCCTACCCTGCAGCGCTGTATGCCCTTGTGGCTTAGTGCTTCTTTTTGATTATAATAATAATAATACATCTGTCAGCGCTCGCAGTTCTCTTACATCTTTTTAATCTAAATTTTTTTCACAGGGAGTTTTTTTTCCCCCAGCTGGGAAATCTGTCACTGTTCTGTCTTTCATAAACCAGATACTTTGGGACATAATAAATTCACACTATCATCCTTGCTATTTAATCAATACAGTTTGCAAGGTGATGGAACATCTGGTAAATAGACATTTGGTGTTTTATTTAGAGACATACAATAGTCTCTCCACCAGTCAATATAGCTTTTGTAAGGGCCACTCCACTACTGACCCCCTTTTTTAGATACATATGTTCATACTGCCTTTGCTAGTAACCACTCAGTTATCCCCAGACTTTTCTGATCTTGAAAAGGCATATGACACTACTTGGAATATAACATCTTAGCCCAAGCACATTCCTTAGGCCTCTGAGACAATCTGCCATTTTTTTTCCCTTTAAAAAATTCTTATCTAAGAAACATTTCCTGGTTCAGGGTTTTATCTCTTTCCCCAGACCCTTTTTCCAAACTGAGGGTGTCCCTCAGGGATGTGTCCCCTTTGCAGTATTCTTTATACTCCTTGCAATGAATGATCTGGCCTCTGTTCTCCCACTAATGTTTGGTCATCACTTTACGTTGATGACTTCACCATAGCCAGTGCAGGTGCTATCACCTAGTAGTAGCCTCTCTCCAAAATGCTGTCAATCATGTTTCCCACTGGGCCACTACTCATGGGTTAAAATTTTCTAGTGCTAACACATACCAAAACACTTTCACCAGACTTCGTCGTCCTGGATACCCATTGAACCTGTAAAGGCTCTATATTCCTAATGTATACCGGAGAGGGTTTCAGGAA
>NW_026473932.1:0-10969 GCF_026875155.1 Cherax quadricarinatus
TTTACAAATGAATTCCTTTTTTATTTTTTATTACATAATAATTTTTTTTAAAACCAAAGATAGAGATTTATTTTATGCAATTGTAATAATTGTATAAATAATACGCCACATTTGTGAAACGTATATTAGACTCACCAGCTGGTGTGTATTAGACGTTGTGAGGTCATTTGTTTACTCTTGAACATCGGCAAAAATTTAACATTGTCCTTTACTTTGAGGTCAGTTTCAAGCCATGTCCAGTACTAAAACCAATCAAAATCATCACTATTTCTGTAATATATCTTTCATTCTATCAAATGAGATCAAGAAATCGCAAATGTAACTATAAAAAACATAAAAAAAACTGCAAAGTCGCTGTTTTAATTGAAAATTACGGTCTGTTTTTTTTTTCTCATTATGCACTGTGTGATGCAAAATTTGTTATGTGTGGTGCACACATACCACATAGATGTATTCTCTCATATCTAGGCCCAAATTTACTGCTCACAACTTACCAGAGTGAGCTGAGCTCATGGAGTAGAGCTACGGTTTGGACCCTCAACTCAAAGCCATAGATTTACGGCACGGACCCTGAAAGGGTTAAACATCTCATTGGTCAAAATAGAGGCATATATATGGGCATATCAAAAGAGGGGATGGGCAGTTAAGAAATTAATATATTTAATTAAAGAGAGAAATAAAAAAGAATAAGAAAAGCAAAAAGAGATTATGAGGTTAAAGTCGCAAGGGATTCGAGGACTAACCTAAAAGGTTTCATTTAAGTATATAGAAGTATGATTAGAAACAAGATAGGCCTACTCAAAAGCAACTCAGGTCAGATCACTGACAGTGATAAGGAAATGTGTGAAATTTTTAACACTTCCTCTCAGTTTTTACACAGGAAGATACTTGCAAAATTCCATAAATAATGAATTATGTAGAACAGGATGATAAACTATGCACGATTAGGGTAACTAGTGACATGATCTTCAAACAAATAGAGAAATTAAAACCTTACAAATCCCCAGATCCTGATGAACTGTTTGCAAGGGTTTTAAAGGAATGTAAAGAGGACCTTAGCAAACCTTAGACTAATCTTTTCAACATATCACTACAAAGTGGCATAGTGCCAGACAAGTGGAAAATGGCAAGTATAATACCTATTTACAAAGCAGGAGACAGATCATTAGCTTCAAACTATAGACCAATAGACCTTAACTCCATAGTGGGGAAATTTATGGAATCTGTAATTTACGAGACAATTCATAGCCATCTTGAAAGGCATAAATTCATTAATGAATCTCAACACAGTTTTACAAAGGGGCATTCCTGCTGTATGAATTTGCTAACTTTTTTCACTAAGGTATTTGAGATATCGTGTTTTATGGACTTCAGTGAGGTTTTTTGATATTTTCACATTGGAGGCATCAGGAAAATTAAGGCACATGGAATAGAAATTTTTTCCGGGGTAGAGGCAATGTTGAAAATAGGCAGCAGAGAGTTTGCATAAATGGGAAGAAATCAGAGTGGGGCATGTCACGGGCGGTGTTCCACAGGGGTCAGTATTGGGCCCTTTGTTGTTCACAATTTACATAAATGACATAGATAAGGGAATAAATAGCAAGATAAGCAAGTTTTTTTAATGACCCCAAAAATAGGCTGCCTAGTTCATTCTAAGAGGACATTAGAGCACTCCAAGGAAGATTTGAATAGACTAAATGCAATGGTCAGAGAAGTGGTAGATGCATTTTAATATAGCAAATGCAAAGTTTAAACATTGGACAGGAAAAATAACCATGCCACATATAAACTAAATAATGTAGATCTTAATATTACTGATTGCAAAAAAGGTTTTAGGAGGTCTGGTTAACAGTAATCAAAAACCCAAAGGGACAACAGTGCATACAGTGCTCATCACAGGATTATGCCGGGTGAGCCCCCCTGCATAATGCCATGATGAAAATCAAAAGGCCTACCATACGGGGGTCTTTCTTCGCCCAGTGCCATTATGCCGGGTAGCAGCCATTAGCATGATGTCAGGGCCTGCCGCCAAAAATCCACAGTGACTCCTCAGTGCTCTTTGTGGTTTGCCGTGGTGAGAGTGTTGCACTTTTCCCTCTCGTTTACCCCATCTTTTTGTCCGGTACTCCTCTGGTTTTGGGCTATACATGTTTGATTGTGGGTAAAAGGAAGTCTTTAACACCTGAAACTTTAGCTCAAATCATAAGGCTTCACAAAGCTGGGCACTAGAAGAAAGAAATAGTAAGGAATGTTGGCGTGTGTGAGCGTTCAGTGAGGAACTGGGTGCAGTGTTTCAAGGCTGGTGGCGGTGTCGAAATACCGTCTGCCAAACCTTGGCCTGGCCCCTCGAAGAAGATATCTGTTCGTACCTTAACTGTGTTAAAGAAGCATTTAGAGAGTACACCTAAGATAACTGCTAGAGAATTGAAAGAAAAGAACCCACATCTTCTCTCAGAGGTGTCTATAAGAACTGTTAACAGATATGTGTCAGAACTGGGCTACAGTAGTCACTGCCAGGTTAACCCTTAAACTCTCCAAACGTAGAAATGCATTTTTTTCAACATTTGAAAGTATGTAAAAAAAGTAGATCTTTTCTTTTTTTTTTACATTTGAAAACGTGTAAAAAAACTTTGATCTACTTTTTTTTTGTTATACAGTGGTCCCTCGCTTTTCGTAGTTCTCGGCAATCGTAAATTTCGCCAATCATAGGGGTATTTTCATATAAACATGGACTCGCTTTTCATAGGTTGACTCGCGAATAGTAGTTCGTCCGGGACGCGTATGCACGGTGTGAGCCGGGGCGGCCTCCCTACCCAGCCAGTCTGGCATTGTTTACCAGTGAGTGAAGGTCCCCTCAAGTGCTCCTACGAAATATTTCATAATATTCCACTCATTTTAGTGCTTGCAAGTATTAAGTAAGCTGTCATGGCTCCAAAGAAAGCTCCTAGTGCCAAGCCTGTGGTAAAGAAGGTGAGAAATATGTACAGTGACAAAGTCTTGGGCCATTTTAGGGAAGTGTTAAAGAGACGCCAGAAACAGAGCTCTCTCCACAGTTGCTTTGCGAGACAGGACTAGAGTGACTCTCAAGGTGGTCCTAGTGGCATTAACCCCTTCAGGGTCCAAGGCCAAAATCTGAAGTGGTGCTCCAGTGTCCAAGAAATTTTGAAAAAAAAAAAATTATTTTTTCTTACAGAATTAACCCTTTGGCTGTTTCCTATGTATAAATACGTCTTACGAGCCAATGTTTCTGACGTATTTATACGCACAAATTCTAGCGGCTTCAAATCAAGCGCCAAAGGCCTGGTAGGCCTACACGAGAGAGAATGGGTCTCAGTGGTCGGTGTGCACTCTGTGAAAAAAACTGGGACCAGCGGTGCATTGTGGGAACACCTATGTTGTTAGTCCATTTCACCATGCCTCTCGGTAAGAAGTTCCTCACTCCTCGGCAGATTGGAGGTCTTTTGTTCCAAGTGTTAGCTCTAAACAGCGATGAAAATGTCAGTGACAGTGAATTCCAGGGTTTTGAAGTGAGTGTTACCGGAAAAAGTGCCCAGAATAACGTAATTAGTGATGAAAACCCAGATGACCCAAACCTTCCACCTCTGGTGCTGTGCCGGCTTGTTACGTTCACGTTCGCCTGTACCAGGACGAAAGGAAACTATTTGGTCGTTGTACAACACCCAGATGATAGCAGTGATAGTGATAGTGATTTCAAGGTCATTGAAAGCGTTCTAGTGACAGTGAGAGTGAATATTTCCCAGTGAACGGCAGTATGTACGACGTAGCATGCGGTCTGGTAGTGTTTCATATTTGTTTCCAAGGGGAAGGAGAAACTCTGGGAGCACATCCCGTGGCCCTAACACCACGACCTGATAGTGAAGATGAACGATATTGTAACGATGGGTATGAATGGTGACAGTGAGGGAGGAGGCAGTGGTGGTGATAGTGAGGGTGGCATGGCCCATGTGGCACCATCAGCGGGCCACGCTACTACCCACGCTGCTGACGCAGCACAACAACCAGCCTCACCCTACCCCACACTCCCACAACCTGCACCACCACAACCTGCACAACCACAACCTGCACAACCACAACCACGGTACAATATCCAGACCCCACCAGCAGACCGCATCTGGGATTGGCAGGACGGTGACGAGTTTGTTCCCAGTCCCCATGACTTTGATGAAACACAAAGTGAATAAAGCCATCTTGCCCACTTGGGAACAATGCAGTGAACTGGACTGCTTTGAGTTATTCTTCGATGAACCCCTGATGGACATCATTGTCAGGGAAACAAACACATACTGTGATTACGCCATGGCAAATACAATTCTCTCACCAAAATCACGGCTACACAAGTGGAAGGAGACAACTGTGGCAGAGATGTACCTGTTTTTGCCACAATAATGCTTATGCCAGCATGTGTATAAGCACACTGTCACCACCTACTGGGCAACAGAACGCTGATTTCAACTCCAGGTTTTAGTGACATTATAGTGTCAATCGTTTCCTGATACTGTTACGTATGTTACACTTTCAGACAAAACAGGCCTGACAGAAGCGACAGGTTATATAAGATCAGAAATGTGTTTATGTACCTGAAACAAAAGTGCTGCAAGTATTTTATCCCTTCAGGAAGCTTGTTATTGATGAGTCCTTGATTTTATTCAAAGGAAGACTCTCATTCAAGCAATATATACCAAGCAGAGGAAACGCTTTGGTATAAGCTATTTGTACTTGTGGATTGCAGAAGTGGTCTTGTTTTAGATATTATTGTGTACACTGGCAGTAATACTTTGAGAGATACCATGAAGTTATTGGGTATCTGGTGATGTGGTTCAAACAAGATGGAACCATATCTTGGTAAGGGGCATATGTTATTTACTGATAACTGGTACACAAGCCCTTACTCAGTGATTTCTTGCGAGTGAACTTGACAGACGTGTGTAGCACAGTGCGTGTAAATCGTAAAACATATGTTCAACGCTGGCACTCGCAGAGGTGAGGTGGCAAGCCTTTGCTGCCAATGACATCATGGCATTTCGGTGGCATGACCAAACATGATGTCACATTGTTGACATCAGTTCACAGAAACGAAATGGTACCATGTGGCAGGGACAACAGAGAGACCAATGAAACCCATTCTAAAGCCTGCAGCTGTCATGGACTACAACCTCAATATGCACTTAGTGGACAAATGTGACATGCAGATTGGGTTTGCAGACTGTGTATGCAAGAGTTATAAGTGGTATATAAAACATTTTTTCCATCTTGTTGATATCTCTATGCTAAATGCTTATAACATATACAAGTTGAAGACCAACAAAACACCAAATGTGGTGAATTTAGCCTGTCAGTAATCAGACAAATAATTGCAAAGTACCAAGGAGCAACTCCTGCAATAGACCAGCGCCCACAGACGTCATCTCGTTTGAGGCCTGGTGATCACTACCCCATACAACTGCCTCTACTACTGCCAAGGAAAATGCTCAGAAGAGGTGTTATGTATTATTGCATACCACAAAACGCCCACAAACACACAGAGACACTCGTTTTATGTGTGAGGAGTGTGAAGTGCCCCTCTGCATATACCCATGTTTCAAAGAGTTTCCACAAGCTGCAGCAGTTCTAGGACGTGTTTAGTGACTGTACATATGTATATATATTATGGAACAATAGTAATAAACATAGTTTGTATTGTTTGTTTGTGTAAACAAAGTGTATACACAAACTATAGTGATAAAGTTTGTTCTGTTATTGTGTTGTAAACAATGAGTGTATATTTGAAGAATGCACCTTACATTGGTCTCACAGGCCACATAAGTTACCTGGAACAGAAAAATATTGAAAAATGCAAGAAACCTTTGAATTAGAGTAAATAAAAGAATACCAGGTGGGCGGCGGTTGCCGCTGTTGCCATACGCACGTCACTTTCTGCAAACTTTGCGGCTCTATATCTCGGTAAGTACTGATGGCAAAAATTTTTTTTAGGCTTAAAACACTACTAAAAATATTCCTAACATTTTCATTAGAAAAAATAATTTTTTTTTTTTCAAATATTTCGCGACATAGAATGACAGTTTCAGAGAGGGGCCTGAAACAGTCAAAGGGTTAAAGAGCATATTTTTGTGAAGGTAATAAGACAAAAAAAAAATTCTGATCAGTACTTACCGAGATACAGTGTCAAGAAGTTTGTCAAAAATGATGTGGTGGCGGCAACATCGACGAATTCCACATACGCACATTACATTATTTTGCGGTTTTTATAGTTTTTTCTTTTCTTTTCCAATTTTTTTCTATTCCTACTAACATTTGGGGCCTGAGAGACCAATACTGTATATAATGTATATATATATAAACTCACTGTATTGAACACAATAACCACACTAAAGTTATTATCATATTATTGTTTACTGCTGTTGTTTATTACAATAAACATGCACAAATCTTGTATAATACTAATGTTCTATCATATATTTACATATTTACAATCACTGGACATGGTTTTAGAACTGCTGGAGCTTGTGGAACTCCTTGAAACAAGGCACCATGCACAGAGGCACCTTACATTCCTCACACATAAACAGAGTGTCTTTGCGTCTTTGTTGCCGTCGTTTTGTTTGTGCACAGACGATGCATCTCTTCTGAGCAAATTTCTTCTGAGTTGAAGGAAGTTGTATTATGAAATGATCACCTTCCCTCCTCAAACGCTTGGGTATATCCTGAGGAATTCGAGGACCGTGTTGTATAGCAGGTGTTGTTACCTGGTACTTCATTATGAGTTGTCTGACAACAGACAAACAAAATTCACCATACTGTGGTCTGTTGCCAGTCTTTATTTGGTACATATTGTATGCATTGAGCATTGAAATGTCCATGAGATGGAAGAAAAGTTTCATGTACCACTTGTAACTCTTACGAACACAGTCAACAAAACCAATCTGCATGTCACATTTGTCAACCAAGCGCATGTTTTGTGTATAATCAATCACTGTCACTGGTTTTCGAATAAATTCATTAGTCACTCGATCAACTTTGCCACTGTCTTGCATTTCATTACGGTGAATGGTTGTCAACAATGTGACATCTCGTTTGTCATGCCACCGTAATGCCATGATGTCATTGGCAGTAAACACCTGCACGTCATCACCACGAGCACCTGCGTTGAGCCTGGGCATATGTTTACGATTAGAACGCACTGTGCCACACACATCTGTCTTGTTCACTCGCATGAAATCACTGAGTAATGGGCTTGTGTACCAGTTATCGGTATATAATGTATGCCCCTTACCAAGATAAGGTGGCATCATGTTTCTCACTACGTCACCTGAGATACCCAATAACATCTTGGTATCTTTCAATGTTTTACTACCCGTGTATACAACAATATCCAACACCAGGCCACTGTCACAATCACAGAGTACAAACAGTTTTATACCAAAGCGTTTCCTCTTGCTCGGTATATACTGCTTGAATGACAGTCTACCTTTGAACAAAATCAAAGACTCGTCAATTACAAGATTCTTGAATGGACAAAAGTATATGCTGAGCTTTTGTTTGAGATACATGAAAACATTTCTAATCTTGTATAACCTGTCACTTCTGTCAGGCCTGGTTTTGTCAGAGAAGTGCAACATAAATAAGAGTAAGATAAACCTGTTCACTGGTATGATTTCACTGAAGACCGGGGTAGAAATTAGCTGATCTGTGGACCAGTATACTTTTATATTATGCTTATAGACATGAGGCATAAGCATTATTGTTGCAAAAAGCAAATACATTTCTGCAACAGTTGTCTCTTTCCACCTGTGTAGTCTTGACTGTGGTGATATGATCGTATTTGCCATGGTATACTCAAAATACCACTTTACTTTCCCTGACAATAGTTTCCATCAATGGCTGGTCAAAGAATAATTCAAAGAATTCCAGTTCATTGGCCGTGGTTCCAAGGGGACAAGTAGGTAGAATTCCACTTTGTGAGTCATCAAAGTGGTGAGGCTTGGGAACAAAATTGGGATTTTGCTGCCAATCCCACATACGGTTTGCTGGTGGATACTGGACATCATAGGCTGGTTGTGCGGGTGGTTGTGGTTGTGGTGGGCTGGTGGCTGACGCTCCGCCTTGTCCTTGAACTGACGAGTCAGCAGCATGGGTCCCACCCTGGGCTGGTGAGTCACGCATGGCGGTACCACTACCATCACCACTAACACCATCCACTGATGCCTGTGGTCTATCCATGCCAAGTGTAGCCACATCATCCTCACTATCACTACCTAAAACTGGTGTAGGGCCACGGGATGTACTTCAGGATGTACTCCGTCCCCTGGGCACAGCATAGGGTACACTACCCGAGCGCATGCGGCGGCGAACATACCGACGCTTCACTGGTGAATATGATTCCTCACTATCACTACTCGAATGATCGTTGAGCGCAATAAAATCACAATCCATGTCACTACCATCATCATTACTGAAGTCAGAGGCCTGGCCACGCGAAAATATTAGTTTTCTCTTGCGTTGAGGAACAACCGACCGTGAGTCACAAGTACCCACACCAGAGGTAGAAGGTTGAGGATCGTCAGGGTTTTCTGCACTATTATCGATATCCTGGTCATTCTTTTCGGTCACTAACTGACCAAAGCCGTAGAATTCGTCTTCATTTCCACTTCCATCAGTGTCAGAACTATCAGATAGGAAGAGGAGAGTCCCAATTTTCCGGGGAGTGAGAGCTGACTTGCGACGAGGCATGGTGAACAAGGGTAACTGAGCCGGCGTTTCCACAATGCTATGCGGGCGCCTAGATTTTTTGTTTATGGTGCACACCTACCACGCAGACCCGTTCTCTCACATGTAGGCCTATGAGCGCTTTCGCGCTAAATTTGACGGCGCTAGAATTTTGGAGTAGATCTACGGTTTGGACACTCAACGTGAAGCCGTAGATCTACGGGACGGACCCTGAAAGGGTTAAGAAACAGAGAAGAGAAGCAACCCCAGAGAAGCAATTGGTACCTGAGGTGTTGCTGGAAGGGGATTCCCCTTCCAAACTGTAAACAATCCAATCTCTCTCCTCCTCCAGTCTCCTATACACTAAGAAGAATCTCCAATAAAGGTAAGTGTTATGCTGTTAATGTTTCATTCATCATTTCCCATTGTATTGTTTATCTACTACATGTATATTTCATGTAAAAAAATTTTTTGTTTTAATACTTCTGGGTGTCAGGAACGGATTAATTGTATTTACATTATTTCTTATGGGGAAAATTGATTTGCAAATCGTAAATTTCGTTTATAGTAACGGCTCCAGGAACGGATTAACCCTTTGACTGTTTTCGACGTATAAATACATCTTACGAGCCAGTGTTTCTGACGTATATATACTCAATAATTCTAGCGGCTTCAAATCAAGCGGGAGAAAGCTGGTAGGCACACATGTTAGAGAATGGGTCTGTGTGGTCAGTGTGCACCACATAAAAAAAATCCTGCAGCACACATTGCGTAATGAGAAAAAAAAACTGATTGTTTTTTTTGGAATAAAACGCCGACTTTGAGGTGTATTTTCGTATAGTATTTATCGTTGTATTCGCGTTTTCATGGTCTTAGGTGATAAAATGGAAAACATATTACAGAAATAGAGATGATTTTCATTACTTTGACGATGAAAACGACCTTGAAACTGAGCTCAAAGTAGCGGAAATGTTCAATTTTTACCAATGTTCATGGAGTAAATAAATCACACCACACGTCGAATACACATCAACTGGGGAGTCTATATTCTTTCACTAGTGCACTGATATTATTTATACCATTTTTACAATAATGCAGTAGTCTGCATAACAGTAAATTTTGTATTGTATGAATAAAAAATCAAAATAGAAAGCAATAATAATATAAGAGGGGCCTAGAGATGTGACTATGAACAGAGCATATGTTATTTTAGTGCCACGAATGTCTACCTTGTTTATTCTGGACCCTATTTTGAAATTGACATCTTTTTAGTTTGCATGAAATTGGCCAAATTGCAATTTTTGACCACCATATTGGGTAGTCCAAATTAGTAAATGGGAGGTTTCTTGTACTCAGCTGATAGATAAAATGGAGTTCTAAAGAAATAGCTATGAGTTTGGTCAACTGGAACAATGGAATTGGCTGAAAATAGGGCTCAAAGTCGGCGAAATCACGATACTCATATGTCGCCGAGACTGCTAACTTCGCGGGAGCATAATTCCATGAGTTTTCGACCCCAAAATTTTGAACTTTTGGTGTCATTACCATCGGGAAAAGATTCTCTATCATTTCATAAGAAAAAATAATTTTTTTTTTTTTCAAAAATTGAGCGACATAGAATGACAGTTTCAGAAGGGGCCTGAAACAGTCAAAGGGTTAATTACGAAAAACGAGGGACCACTGTATTTGAAAATATGTAAAAAAACGTAGATCTACTTTTGGAGCACTACACATGTGAATGTAAATTTGTTTGGACAGTTTAAGGGTTAAGAAACCAATCCTCTCCAAGCCAGAGAAGAAACATAGGCTGGATTATACAAAGAAATATCTTCACTGGAATCCTCAACAGTGGTCTGAAGTACTTTGGAGTGATGAGGTAACCTTCACCATCACCTGTAACCATGGAGGATGTGGCATGCAAAGAGTACGTAACCTTTATTCGGCGCATGTACACACCCTCATTTACAGGCTATCTTCCCCAACCAGCGAACCAGGTTGCTAAGAGTTGATGATGGGGCCCCGTCGTTCAACTAGTACTCAGGTTCCAGCCAATAAGAAGATGGTTTTGGCAATCGCAGAGGTTATGTGGGTACCACTCTCCTGTCTGCCCTTGTCATTCCCATTCTAGAGCTGGTTGAAGCACGGTCTGCTCTCTAGTGGCTTCTATTCTGCCTTGCTTACCGTGGAGTGCATAATACCTTTACTGTACATGTTATATAGTTACATACGCTGTTTTAAATTGGTG
>NW_026473933.1:0-10717 GCF_026875155.1 Cherax quadricarinatus
GTAATCCATTCCTTTATTTCAACGCCCCAATTTTATTTAGTTTAAAGCAACTAAAGGTTGCCCTGGACCCCCCTTATCTTTGAAAATTCACAGCTGATGGGGCAGATCTACTCTTGTACATCAGTATGTACAGTGGAACCTCAGTTTTCACTTGCCCGGTTTTTGTCGAATTCGGTTTTCAAACGACTTTTTTCGTCAAAATTTTGTCCCAGTTTTCATTCATCACCCTTGATATCGTTGATTTGGGACAGGGGTCCACCGTACCGAATTGTCCACCCGCACCCCACATAAAGCATCCCAAGCGTTTTGAGTCAGTCTGGCTTTGTTTCTCTTTGGGTAGATGGTGTAGAAGGTGGTGGTTGTGATGGTGGCATGTATGATAGAGGTGGTTGTGATGGTGGGCAGTGGTATAAGAGGGGGGTAGTGATAGTGGTAGAGGTGGTAGGGGTAGAGGGTGGTATGATAGTGGTAGAGGTGGTAGTGATGGTGGAAGTGGTAGAGATAACCTCTCCTCCCTCTCCCCTCCTCACCATCTTTCATACAACAAGCCCTTCAATAAAGGTAAAAGTGACTTTTAAATGTTCATTTATCCATTTCATTAGTCCTTTATATTTAATTTCTTTGTTTTCTGTATGTAAAACTGTAGTTATTCTTTATAAAATGTTTTTTGTTAATATTTTTTGGGTGTCTGGAACGGTTTAAATTTGGGATTTACATTATTTCTCATAGGAAATATTGCTCCAGTTTTTGTCAAATTTTGGGTTTTCGTCACTTTCGGGAAAACAATTAATGACAAAAACCAAGGTTCCACTGTACATCAGACACCTCGTGTTCTCAGAGTATCATTCCTGGACATTTACAAGGTTTCTCCTAACAGAGTATCTGCTGAGCTTATGGCACACAAGGAATCATGCACAAGACTCTAGACACATACATACATTCTATGTTCCACTTTAAATTTTGGACTATGTTCATTTGGACTAAACCCCAGTCACTTTTTCCCCCCCGTGAGCCACTGGCTTGTCAAAAACTCCTTCCCATCTGAAATTCCATAGGGCTTGGCTATCTTGTATTTTATTTCATGTATGGGCATGCCTCATAACTGGCTCCTATTACCGGGAGAGATTTCCGGGGGTCAACGCCCCCGCGGCCCTGGTCTGTGACCGGGCCTCCTGGTGGTCAGAGCCTGATCAACCAGGCTGTTGCTGCTGGCTGAAACGCAAACCAACGAAACGAGCACACCCCCGGCGATCAGGAACTGACTTTAAGGTGCTTGTCCAGTGCCAGCTTGAAGACTGCCAGGGGTCTGTTGGTAATCCCCCTTATGTGTGCTGGGGGGCATTTTGAACATCTCGGGCCCCTGACACTTATTGTATGGTCTCTTAACGTGCAAGTGACACCCCTGCTTTTCATTGGGGGGGATGGTGCATCGTCTGCCAAGTCTTTTGCTTTCGTAGTGATGATTTTCGTGTGCAAGTTCGGTACTATCCCTCTAGGATTTTCCAGGTGTATATAATCATGTATCTCTCTCCCTCCTGCGTTCCAGGGAATACAGGTTTAGGAACCTCAAGCGCTCCCAATAATTAAGGTGTTTATCTCCGTTATGCGCGCCGTGAAAGTTCTCTGTACATTTTCTAGGTCGCAATTTCACCTGCCTTGGCCTCTCCAACTGCAGTTCATTCCAGTGATATTATTTTGCCGGGGCACACATCTTTCATAAAATGTTATCTTCCTCTTTAGTGTACCACCACTAGAGCCCTGTCACCACGTCGTGCCAGCCCCTAATAAATTAATATCCATTCCTTGAGCAGCAGCACATCAAGGTACATTATGACCCTGAGATCATCTTCGACAGAGTATTTTTTCCCCAGTCAGCCACACAAAACTTAGCAGTAGCAATAATCAGGGTGTCCTCAAATATGTGGGTGGGTCCTCATAGTTCCTGTGGCCTATCATGATTTTATGGGTGGGCCCTGGAGATACAGACACTAGCCTCCAGGCATTTAAGCAGGTTCATCTGAGACTGCAATTGTTAAATCTTTATTCCTCCTGATCTTGGGATTCCAAACAGGGAGGTATAAAAAAGTATGACCTTAACCCTTAAACTGTCCAAATGTAGATCTACGTTCGCTCATGTAGGGCTCCGAACATAATCTACTTTTTTTTACATGCTTTCAAATGGAGAAAATCAAGGTCGGAGTGCTACACAAGTAAACGTAAATCTGTGTCTGGACAGTTTAGGGTTAATAAGACGGGTGACCTTGAAGTCTTGAAAACACCGTCTGTCAATATCCCTTTAGAATCATGTTCCTGGTCTATAATTATCCCATTACTTCATTATCAATATATTACTCATAAAAAAGCGTATAGTATTTGTAGTCTTCATTTATCCCCCTTAGTGTGAGTATTCATGTGTTTTTGCTGGGGAGTGTTAATGTTTTTATTATAGGGTGCTGTCCTAGACCCACCTTCATTCTGAAATTCGAAAAATTCTGAAATTCGAAACACTACTGGCCCCAAGAGTTTTGATAAAAAATGTGGACCTGTAGCCTTTTAGTAAATCTCTTTACAACTGTGACCCTCTGTTCTTTCTGTAGATGTCAAAATTACAACTCTTGATCTAAAAAGCATGTTGCTACATCGGGTTTGGTGGTGCACTTGGAATGCAATCACTGCATATTACCACCAAATTTGCATCCATTATTTTTCCTCAGTAACGAGTTGTGCGCAAGCTAACACTAAAGCTGTGCCAACAAACCTCCCATGGGTTTGGGATGCTATGCAGTTTTTACCCCTTTAACATCCATGGAAGAAAACAGCTGAAGATGAAGAATGGGAGAGGATCATCATCTCTGTGGGCCACCATGCTTGATACAGTCTTAGATCTGGAATCTTTCAAACATCTTATGTGGAGGCAGACTCTGTTGAACAGTATGAACAATTCCCATCTTATAGACCAGGATTCATGGTTTATAGGAGTGACAGTTTCTACCAAACTAAAAGCTCATAGGCCCAGGTTGTAGAAGAGGATCTCATTACCGCTGGTCCTGAGCAAAGTTCTGGTTTTATGCAATATGTGAGCTGCTCCTAAACACATGTGGTTTTTTTTTGCCATGACAGTCTGAAGATCAACTGTAGGGGTATTCCTCTTTTAAACCCTCTGACTGTCACAAGCCCCTTTCTGAAACTCATTCAAATCGCAAAATTTTTTGGGGAAAAAAAAAAAAAAAAATCTTATGAAATGATAGAATCTTTAAACTCCATTTTTTTTCTATCAGTTGAGTACAAGAAACTGTCCATTTACCAATTTGAACTACCCAATAAAGTGGTCAGAAATTGCAATTTGGCCAATTTTGCGTAAATTAAAAAAGATGCCTATTTCAAGATAGGGTCCAGAATAAACAATGTGGACATTCTTGGCACTAAAATAACATATCCTCTGTTCATTAGTCATGTCTCTAGGCCCCTCTTATATTACTCTTGCTTTCTATTTTTATTTTTATTCATACAAAAAATAAAATTTTTACTGTTATGCAGACTACTGCATTATTGTAAAAATGGTATAAATAATATCAGTACACTAGTGAAAGAATATTAGACTCCCCAGTTGACATGTATTGGACGTGTGGTGTGATTTGCTTACTCCTGAACACTGGTAAAAATCAAACATTTCTGCTACTTTGAGCTCAATTCAAGGTCGTTTTCATTTGAAACTAGTCAAAATCATCTCTATTTCTGTAACATGTTTTCCATTTAATCACGCGAGACCATGAAAATGAGAATACAATGATAAATACTATACGAAATTACACCTAAAAGTCGGCATTTAAAAAAAAAAAAAAAAAAAAAAAAAAAAAAAAAGAAGTCAGTTTTTTTCCTCATTATGCACTGCGTGCCGCAGGATTTTTTTTATGTGGTGCACATTGATCACACAGACCCATTCTCTCACATGTGGCCTACCAGCTTTCCCCCTTCCCCTTTTTGATTTGAAGCCGCTAAAAATTTTAATGCATAGAAATACCCCCCGAAACACTGGCTCGTAAATGTATAAATATACACCAAAACATTAAAAGGGGTTTTAAAACACCATTCAGCAATTTCACCATCACTCGGGAAAAGCCCAACAGGTGCATCATTGCAATATTTGTCATTTCTTCGTTTCCCTTCCTGTAACTTATTTTCATTTTTCCATGGGATAACTTTTTAGCGTAAGTTAAAAGGGTTTGATATCTTCTCTTAAGTGACAAAAATCCTTAAAGGGTCTATCTGAAGGTCTTTTAAACACCCCAAACCCATTTGGGGGCCAAAGCCCTTTTGCCAAACATTTTTTTAATGTTGTTTTTATAAACACCTTCCAATCATTAACAACGCATAAATGGAAAATCCTTAAAAATAAAACTTTTTCAGAAGTTTTTGGATTCCACTACAAAACTCTTTTGCCTGCACAAGCATACAGTTTTAAAAAAAAGTCGTTAAAATTTTCCCTCTTAAAGGGAACGAAAATTTCCCCTTGGTCACAAGGCTGTAATACAGAGGGGGGTTTTCCACATTGGGGGCAACAAAACTAAAAACTTTAAACTTTTCCCAAGAATTGGGCGGGGGGAATGTGCAGGGGCATTTACCCAGGACAATAAAATTTTATTTTTTTTTTTAGCCCCAGCTTGCCCAATGAGCCGAATTTGGTTATTAAACCCAAATTTGGGAAAACATTTCCCCCGGTTTTTCCCCAAATGCTTTTTGTTGGCAAAAAACACCTACCATCGTTTTAAACAACCGCTCGAATACGGCCACCCGATTTACAAAGGGGGTTTTTTTTTACCCAAAATTTCGGGGAAAAATAAACAACTGTGTTGTACCCCCGTGTTTTTCCAAAATTTTTTACAGTAAAAAATTTACAAACTAACAGCTAAAAAGAAAAATTAAAAATGAAATACCAAAATAAAACAATAAAGCCCATTAAAAAAATGTTATTTTGATGTTCAGTAGAAAATTTTTGACTTGGGGTCCATTTTGATTTATGATGGGTTGCCCCAGAACCAAGCTCGGTCGTAAGCCCGGATGGAAACCTGAATACATGGGTTAAATTGAAAGCTCTTTTGCTTTTTTCAGTGAAAAAAAAACTTTAAACAAAAAAAAGCAAAAACAAAATATAAAGCAAAAAGCAAAGGGAAACGGGGTGAACACTACTACGCTGAACACAATTTAAACCCCTGCCATCTGGCTGCCCAGTGTTTGGCGGGCCTCCCCAAGTAACACTTTGGAGTTATGTAGAAATGACGATGCTCCACAAAACAATTTTGGGTTTTTCAGAACTAAAAAAATTTTTTCAAAAATTTCGGATGTGGACCTGTACTAGTTTTTTTTTAAAAAAAAAAAAAAAAAAAAAAAAAAAATTTGAGAAAAAGGGGAATGGGAAAAAAGGGAAAAAAAAATTTTTAAATTTTTAAAAGAAAAAAGAAGTGAAGAGGGGACAAACCACTGTACCTACACTTTTTTTGAAAATTCCATTTCTGTTTTATTTCAAATTTTTTTACAAAACTAAAATAAAAAATGCTACGGGTATTAAAAATTTTTTAAATTTTTAAAAAAAAGACAATGTTTCCCAAGAAAAAAACCATGATACCCACCAAAAAAGTTCATGTTTTATATTTGAAGTTTAAATCATTTTCCATTTTTAAGGATTTGTTCCAACCTCATAGCAGTTTCCCAAATTAGAGGGCCCCTTTCCAAAAACTTTTAAGTACGGGCCACCAACCCCCAATTTGCGCCATCATTTTTTGTACACGGGTACTAAACAAAGAAGTTAAAAATTAGCACTTTTATAAATATGAAGAAAATTTTTTCTAGTTAAAACTGCAGCCATGCTTGACCAAAAACTATCATGGTTAAAGTCAGTATCTTGAATCACCCCTGTAAAGAAGTATGTACCAATAAAGGCAAACTTTTCTTTCATGAGGCACCTGCACATACCAGATTTAATCAAGATACCAAAGTCATTCAAGTGCAGGGCCAGAAATACTAGTTTGGATCCACATAAATTACACACAAACAATTATACAGTGGACCCCTGTATTCGATATTAATCCGTTCCTGAAGCTCATCGAATACCGAAAATATCGAAAACCGAATCAATTTTCCTCATAAGAAATAATGGAAATCAAATTAATCCGTGCAAGACACCCAAAAGTATGAAAAAAAAAAAAAAATTTACATGAAATATTAAGTTTAATGCAATAGAATAATTACAATAACAACAATAACAATAGAATAATTGACACTTACCTTTAATGAAGGTCTGGTGATGATTAATGGATGGGAGGAGGGGAGAGGTGTTAGTGTTTAGAAGGAATCTCCTTCCCATTAGGACTTGAGGTAGCAAGTCCTTTTCCAGAGTTACTTCCCTTCTTTTAACCCTTTGACTGTCGCGTCGTATATATAGTCATAGGAGATACCAAAACACGTATCTATACGCATAAATTCTAGCGGCTTCAAATCAAGCAGGAGAAAGCTGGTAGGCCCACATGTGAGAGAATGGGTCTCCATGGTCAGTGTGCACCATATAAAAAAAAAATCGGGGAGCCAGTGGTGCATTGTGGGAATACCATTTCATCGTCCTTTTTCAGCATGTCTAGCGGTAAGAAATATGTGACTCACCAGCAAATCTGGGACTCTTCTCTTCCCAAGTGATGCTCTAACACAGATGGAAGTGTCAGTGAAGATCAATTTCATGATTTCGAGGAGTTTGAGACCAAAAGCAATGGAGGAGGAGGAGGAGGAAGAAGAGGAGGAGAAGGAGGAAGAGGAAGGAGGGGAGGAGGAGAAGAAAGGAGGAGGAGGGAGGAGGAGGAGGAGAGGGAGGAGGAGGGAGGAAGGAGGGAGGAAGGAGGGAGGAGGGAGGAGGAGGAAGAAGAGGAGGAGGAAGAAGAGGAATAATAATAATAATACCTAATATAATAATATGTAATAATATGTTCCCTTGAGCATGAAAACAGTTCACCCCACACCAGTGAGTCCATCTATCATTATTCTATCATGCAGAGGAGCCACATGTCTATGGTGCATCCAATAAAATAAGCAGACTCTTGATGTCACATACTGCCCGGCTCCGGCTGGGTTACAAGTATCTTTGGCAGGTTAAACACCACCACCAATGTAGACCAAACGAAATGTAAACTTTGCCAGATGACTATTGTCACACCCTGCGTCATTATGTACTGGAGTGTGATAAAATTAATGAATTTAGAAACAACTCGCTCAGAAGTGTTCAAGAAATGGCAAAGTACTTTATCCACATGGTATATTGCAGACCATTCTGGAGAAATACCCTGACTTTGCTAGCTGTAAATAAAGCATTACCACATGTGTGCATGTGTGTGTGTGTTTGTGTGTGTGTGTGTTGTGTGGTGTGTGTGTGTGTGTGTGTGTGTGTGTGTGTGTGTGCACTCACCTATTGAGATTGCAGGGGTCGAGTCCAAGCTCCTGTGTGTGTGTGTGTGTGTGTGTGTTGAGTGTGTGCGTGTGTGTGTATGAGTTTGTGTATGTGTGTGTGTGTGTGTTTTGTGTATGTGTGTGTGTGTGTGTGTTTGTGTATGTGTGTGTGTGTGTGTGTGTGTGTTTGTGTGTGTGTGTATGAATTTGTATGTGTGTGTGTGTGTGTCTGTCTCAACAATCAATATTTGCACCAATAACTCACTACAGTTGTGACCGAGTGTGGAAGTGTGAATTGCTCATTACACTATAATTTGTTCATGATTGTAGCCATGTATAAACGTAAGTAACCATTCTTACAGGATTTATTACCTTGTAACTTGTGAGTTCATTACCTTGTACCTAGTTCAGCCATCACAACTTTGGGAGCCCAGTCCCTGGACCCATTACGTACCTCTGTAATCTGTAAATACCTTTGTAACTTGTCATGATTGTGACTAGACCTACCTGGAGTTCATTACCTTTGTAAATTGTGAGTTCATTACTTTGTAAATTGTGAGTTCATTACCTTTGTAAATTGTGAATTCATTACCTCTGTAACTGCTCAGCTATCAAAACTTTGGAGTCCATCCCTGGACCAATTATGTACCTCTGTAATCTTTTGACTACCGCCCACAGGATGGGTATGGGGTGCATAATAAACATATTAAACTAACTAACCCATGACAGTGACAAGATAAGGGGAGATAACATCTGATAGAAGCTGACCTTTGATGAGCGTAAATGAGGTGGAGGGAGGGGGGCAGCTGTCTATCTGTCTAAGAGCCAGGAGGAGGAGGAGGAAAGAGGAGAGGAGGAGAAGGAGAAGAAGGAGGAGAAGGAGAAGAAGAGGAGGAGGAGGAAGGAGGAGGAGGAGAAGGAGGAGGAGGAGAAGGGAAGAAGGAGAAGGAGGAGAGAAAGGAGAAGAAGGAGAAGGAGAAGAAGGAGGAGGAGAAGGAGAAGGAGAAGAGGAGGAAAGAAGAGGAGGAGGAGAAGAGGAGGAGAAGGAGGAGGAGGAGGAGAAGACGACGACGAACAAACATTTGTCTGTGTCTATTTGTCTGTCTGCCAAGCTCCCTGTCTATCCGTCTAGCTCTGTCTCAGAGAGAGCCACAAGACTGTGTCATCATCACGTTTACTCACATCTTCAAGCAGAGTATAGCACTTCGTCTGGATTTTTTGGTTATCCTAGGTATTTACCACTATGTATACTTGTATTTATGTGTACCTGTGAGACAGAGATAGAAAAGAGAGAGACAGAGTGAAAGAGATAAAATGAGGAGAAATAATTAGATAGAATGGAGGGGAAGCAGCATCCGACCCCATTGTTTCGACAGCGGGAGGGGAGTGAGTAATGAGACAATATGTCATTTTGACAGCTGCCGACCTCCTGACTCAAAACAATTATAAGCCACACACTTGCACCCAAGACAAGCTTGCTGAATGGTGATAATAGCAGTTTTTATGAAAGTATCTAGTGACTATATATGTGTATATATATTATAGAAACCAGAAACAAGAAGGGAAGGCAGAATGAAGGAAGGACTAGATGAAAGGAAGGAAAAAAGTAAGGAAGGACAGATGAAGGAATGTAGGAAGAGAGGTGGAATGCCCTCCAGGTAGCCTCCAGGTAGGAAAGGAATGAAGGAAATTAGGAAGGAAGGAATGATGACACACGACCATTTACCTAGGATAACTACATAACACAACTGCCTGCTAATACTTTGAAGAAAACTGCTCAGACGAGGTGTTTTGTCTTTGCACATAAAAAAAAAAAAACTTCCACAAAAATGCACACACACACTGGTTTTATGTGTGAGAGTGTAAAACACCACTGTGTATGACACCATGTTTTATGTTTGAGGAGTGTAAAACACCACTGTGTATGACACCATGTTTTATGTGTGAGTGTAAAACACCACTGTGTATGACACCATGTTTTCAAAGAGTTCCACAAGCTGCAGAACTTCTAGGAATATATTCAGTGACTGTATATTGCTACATATATACAGAGGTACAAAAAATACAGAAAAGAGCAGTAATAAAAATTTTTTTGTATTGTTTGTTTTTGTAAACAAGTTTTGTAAACAATATATTGATATTTATGTTTGTGTGCTTATTGTGTTGTATACAACGAGTGTATATATGTACATTGCACCTTACTTTGGTCTCATAAGCCACATAAGTTATGTGAAAAAATAAAATAGTGAAAAAACAACAAACCTTCAAATACAAGTAAACCAAAGTTTACCGGGTGAGCGGCAGCCGCCGCTGTTGCCATACGCGGCTCATTTTCTGCAAACTTCATGCCTCTATATCTGGGTAAGTACTGATAGGAAAAATTTTTTTTGGGACTAAAACAATCAGAAAATAATCTTAACATTCTCATAAGAAAAAATAATTTTTTTTTCGAATATTTTGCGACACCAGGAGACACTTCAGGATTGGGCCTTTCGACAGCCAAAGGGTTAATGCCACTAGGACCAGCTTGAGTCACTGGACTTCTGTTGCACAACATATCTGTCCATAGTGGCCTGTACCTCCCATTCCTTTATGACATTCCTAAAGTGTTTCACAACATTGTCAGTTTAATAGTCACCAGCACAGCTTGCAATAGCTGTGTTAGGGTGATTGTCATCAAAAAAGGTTTGCACTTGAAGCCACATTGCACACATTTCCTTAATCTTTGAAGTAGGCCACTTCTTCAATTTCTCTATCCCCTCCTCGAAGCAGTTTCCTCAGTGGTGACCTCTTGCTGTTGAAGATGATCTAGCACCTCATCAGTGGTTAGTTCTTCATTGTCCTCCTCCACCAACTCTTCCACATCCTCCCCACTAACTTCCAACCCCAAGGACTTCCCCAATGCCACAATGGATTCCTCAACTGGCATAGGCTTCTCAGGGTTAGCCTCAAATCCTTCAAAATCCCTTTTGTCTACACATTCTGGCCACAGTTTTTTCCAAGCAGAGTTCAAGGTCCTCTTAGTCACTCCCTCCCAAGCCATACCTATAAGGTTTATACAATTGAGGATATTAAAGTGATCCTTTCAAAACTCTTTTAGAGCCAGTTGAGTTTGTGGTCACTACAAAGCACTTTTGAAGCAGCTTTTGTGTAGTTTCTTGAAGTTGGAAATGACCTGCTGGTCCATGGGCTGCAGGAGAGGAGTGGTATTAGAGGCAAAAAAATTGACCTTAAAGAAGCTCAATGTCCCCAAAAATTGCTCTGCCAAGTCTGTAGGGTGACCAGGGGG
>NW_026473934.1:0-7500 GCF_026875155.1 Cherax quadricarinatus
GAGGACAGACTGAGGCCCTGATCTGCACTCTCTCGAAAGGCGTAGAATTAGGGGGGATATGACGAGGTATAAATGGAAAACAGGAATAAATAAAGGGGATGTAAATAGCGTGTTGAAAATTTCCAGCCAAGACAGGACTCTCAGCAATGGTTTCAAGTTGGAAAAATTCAGATTCAGAAAGGATATAGGAAAGCACTGGTTTGGTAATAGAGTTTGTAGATGAGTGGAACAAACTCCCGAGTACAGTTATTCAGGCTAAAACATTGTGTAGTTTTAAAAATAGGTTAGATAAATACATGAGTGGGTGTGGGTGGGTGTGAGTTGGGCCTGACTAGCTTGTGCTGCTGGGTCTGGTGCAGTGCTCCATCCTTGAGTGGAGATGATCAGACTGGGTGGGTCATTGGGCTAATCCGGGGGGGACATGGACCTGCTCCGCATGGGTCAGTAGGCCTGTTGCAGTGTTCCTTCTTTCTTATGTTCTTATGACTGTGTTTTTGGCCCAATCCTGAAGTGTCTCCTGGTGTTGCAAAATATTAGAAAAAAAATTATTTTTTCTTATGACAATGTTAATATTATTTTTCTGATTGTTTGTAGCCCCCCCCCCCCCAAAAATTCCCATCAGTACTTACCGAGATATAGAGGCATGAAGTTTGCAGAAAATGAAGTGGCGTATGGCAACAGCGGCGTACTGCCGCTCACCCAGTAAACTTTGGTTTACTTTTATTCGACGGTTCCTTGTTTTTTTTTCACTATTTTATTTTTTCACATAACTTTTGTGGCCTGTGAGACCAAAGTATGGTGCAATGTTCATATATACACTCGTTGAATGTAACACAATTATAGCAAAAACACTAGTATCATCATAATGTTCCTAAAACTTGTTTACACAATCATACAATATAAAAATTTTTTTATTATGATTGTTCTATAATATATATACATATGTACAATCACTGGACACTTTTCTAGAACTGCTGCAACTTGTGGAATTCTTTGAAACATGGGTAAAAGCACATTGGTGTTTTACACTCCTCACACATAAAACGAGTGTCTCTGCGTTTTTGTGGGCGTTTTGTGGTATGTCCACAGACAAAACCTCTCCTGAGCATTTTTCTTGAGAGCAGTAGCAGTCAGTGGTATGGGGTAGTGATCACCAGGCCTCAGACGAGAGGACACATGTTGATAATTTTGTGGGTGCTGGTCTATTGCAAGTGTTGTTCCTTGGTACTTGAATATTATTTGTCTGATGACTGACAAACAAAATTCACTGTATTTGTTGTTGGTCTTCATCTTATACATATCATAAGCATTCAGCATGGAAATGTCAAGAAGATGGAAAAAGAGTTTTGTGTATCACTTATAACTCTTGCAAACACAGCAAACCCAATCTGCATGTCACATTTGTCCACTAAGTGCATATTGAGGTTGTAATCTATCACAGCTGCAGGTTTTACAATGGGTTCATTGGTCTCTCATTCTGCTTGCCAGTGCCTACCATTTCGTGTCAGTGAACTGATGTCAAGAGTGTGACATCATGTTTGTCATGCCATCGAAATTCGACTGCCAGCGTCGAAACTCTGGGATGTTTTAAATATTGTATATTAAGTATGAGACGGGGAGCCAGGCTACCTACACCTGGGCTACCTGCACCTGGCTACCTGCACCTGACTTCCTACAAATAAGTACTACTCACCTCTCTCCCTACATTAAAATTACAAATACTTTAAGATAAGTAATGAATTTACTGTGAATGTATTTTACTTTGTTTTTTAAAGACTAGCTCTGTTTACTAACTTAATATAATTTAGTGTAAACTTGTTTTTCTGCATATAAAACGCATTTATAAATGGAAAAAATGGCGTTCTTGCATCGGCGATGTCTGCTTTCCGGTGACACCTTTTAACCAAACCCTCCGTAAAGGGGGCCCTACTGTGTGTGGTGTGTATATATAAATATATATATATAAATATATATTCTTTCTTTCAACACCCCGGGCCGTACCCACCGAGGGGGGGTGGCCCAAAAGGAAAAACGAAAGTTTCTCCTTTTACTTTTAGTAATATATACAGGAGAAAGGTTACTAGCCCCTTCTCCCGGCATTTTAGTCGCCTCTTACAACACGCATGGCTTACGGGGGAAGAATTCTGTTCCACTTCCCCAGGGAGATAAGAGGAAATAAACAAGAATAAGAACTAGAAAGAAAAATAGAAAAAAAACCCAAGGGGTGTGTATATATGTGCTTGTACATGTATGTGTAGGGGGACCTAAGTGTAAGTAAAAGTAGCAAGACGTACCTGAAAACTTGCATTTCATGAGACAGAAAAAAGGACACCACAATCCTACCATCATGTAAAACAATTACAGGCTTTCGTTTTAACACTCACTTTGCGGGACGGTAGTACCTCCCTGGGGGGTTTGCTGTCTACCAACCTCCCTACCTTAATATATATATATATATATAATATATATATATATATATAATATATATATATATATATATATAATATATAATATATATATATATATATTATTATTATTTTATTATCACACCGGCCGATTTCCCACCAAGGCAGGGTGGCCCCGAAAAAAAAACTTTCACCATATTCACTCCATCACTGTCTTGCAGAAGGGTGCTTTACACTACAGTTTTTAAACTGCAACATTAACACCACCTCCTTCAGATTGCAGGCACTGTACTTCCCACTCCAGGACTCAATTTCCGGCCTCCGTTTCCCTGAATCCCTCATAAATGTTACTTTCTCACACTCCACCACGTCAAGTAAAAACCATTCGTCCCAAATTCACCCTACAAACACGCTCACTCATGCCGCTGGAAGTCCAAGCCCCTCGCACACAAAACCTCCTTTACCCCCTCCCTCCAACCCTTCCTAGGCCGACCCCTACCCCGCCTTCCTTCCACTACAACTAAATACACCCCTTGAAGTCATTCTGTTTTCGCTCCATTCTCTCTACATGCCCGAACCACCTCAACAACCCTTCCCCCAGCCCTCTGGACAACAGTTTTGGTAATCCCCGCACCTCCTCCTAACTTCCAAACTACGAATTCTCTGCATTATATTCACACCACACATTGCCCCAGACATGACATCTCCACTGCCTCCAGCCTTTCTCCTCGCTGCAACTTCATCACCCACCTTCACACCCATATAAAGCGTTGTAAACTATACTCTCATACATTCCCCTCTTTGCCTCCAAGGACAAAGTTCTTTGTCTCCACAGCTCCTAAGTCACCACTCACTTTCTTTTCCCTCATCAATTCTATGATAAACCTCATTTTTCATAGACCCATCCGCTGAAAACGTCCCACTCCCAAAATCTGAATACTTTCACCTCCCCCATAACTCTCCCCTCCAATCGGGATATTCAATCTTTCATCACCAACCCTTTTTGTTATCCTCATAACCTTCCCTTTTTCCTATTCACCTTTAATTTTCTTCTTTTGCACACCTACCAAATTCACCACCAATTCTGCGGGAACTTCCTTCAGAATCTCCCAAGAGCACAGTGTCTCAGCAAGAGCAGCGTGACAACTCCCACTTTGTGTGGATTCTTTATCTTAAACTCCACGCCTCTTGCCAAAAAACCTCGCATTTACTTCCTTACAACCCCACTATAAAAAATTTAAACAACCACGGTGACATCACACATCCTTGTCTAAGGCCTACTTTTACGGGGAAAAAATTTCCCTCTTTCCTACATACTCTAACTTGAGCCTCACTATCCTCGTAAAAACTTTTCACTGCTTTCATAACCTACCCCCTACACCATACACTTGCAACATCTGCCACATGCCCCCCTATCCACCCTGTCATACGCCTTTTTCCCAAAATCCAAAATGCCACAAAGAACTTTTTAACCTTATCTAAATACTGTTCACTTATATGTTTAAACTGAAAAACACCTGGTCCACACACCCCCTACCTTCCTAAAAGCCTCCTTGTTCATCTGCTATCCATTCTCCGTCTTAACTCTTAATTCTTTCAATTATAACCTACCATACACTTTACCAGGGAAAACTCAACAGACTTTTCCCCCTATAATTTTTGCACTCTCTTTTATCCCCTTTGCCTTTTATACAAAGGAACTATGCATGCTCTCTGCCAATCCCCCAGGTACCTACCCTCTTCCTACATTTATTAAATAAAAATTTCACCAACCACTCCAAAACTATATCCCCACCTGCTTTTAACATTTCTAAACTTTATCCCATCAATCCCGGCTGCCTTACCCCCTTTCATTTTACCCCACTGCCTCACGAACTTCCCCCACACTCACAACTGGCTCTTCCTCACTCCCACAAGATGTTATTCCTCCCTTGCCCATACACGAAATCACAGCTTCCCTATCTTCATCAACAATTTAACAATTCCTCAAAATATTCCCTTCCATCTTCCCAATACCTCTAACTCTCCATTTAATAACTCCCTCTCCATTTTTAACTGCAAATCCATTTGTTCTCTAGGCTTTCTTACTTGTTAATCTCACTCCCCAAAAATTTTTCTTATTTTCAACAAAATTTGTTGATAACATCTCACCCACTCTCTCATTTGCTCTCTTTTTACATTGCTTCACCACTCTCTTAACTTCTCCTTTTTTTCCATATACCTTCCCTCCTTGCATCACTTCTATATATTTTATATATATATATAAATATATATATATAATATATATATATATATATATATATATATATATATAAATGGAGAGGTTAGAGGTATTGGGAAGATGGAAGGAATATTTGAGGAATTGTTAAATGTTGATGAAGATAGGAAGCTGTGATTTCGTGTATAGGGCAAGGAGGAATAACATCTTGTAGGAGTGAGGAAGAGCCAGTTTTTGAGTGTGGGGGAATTCGTGAGGCAGTAGTAAAATGAAAGGGGGTAAGGCAGCCGGGTTTTGATGGGATAAAGATAAAAATGTTAAAAGCGGGTGGGGATATAGTTTTGGAGGGGGTTGGTGCAATTATTTAATAAATGTAAGGGAAAGAGGGTAAGGTACCTAGGGATTGGCAGAGAGCATGCATAGTCCTTTGTAAAAGGAAAAGGGGGGATAAAAGAGAGTGCAAAAATTATAGGGGGATAAGTCATCTATGAAAGATGAGGTGAATCATAGAATTGATGAGGGAAAAAGAGTGAGTGGTGCACTTAGGAGTCTGTGGAGACAGAGAACTTTGTCCTTGGAGCAAAGAGGGGAATGTATGAGAGTATAGTTTTACCAACGCTCTTATAGGGGTGTGAAGCATGGGTGATGAATGTTGCAGCGAGGAGAAGGCTGGAGGCAGTGGAGATGTCTGTCTGAGGCAATGTGTGGTGTAATATAATGCAGAGAATTCGTAGTTTGGAAGTTAGGAGGGGTGGGGGAAATTACCAAAACTGTTGTCCAGAGGGCTGAGGAAGGGTTGTTGAGTGGTTCGGACATGTAGAGAGAATGGAGCGAAACAGAATAACTTCAAGAGTGTATCAGTCTGTATGGAAGGAAGGCGGGGTAGGGGTCGGCCTAGGAAGGGTTGGAGGGAGGGGTAAAGGAGGTTTTGTGTGCGAGGGGCTTGGACTTCCAGCAGGCATGCGTGAGCGGTTTGATAGGAGTGAATGGAGACAAATGGTTTTTAATACTTGACGTGTTTGTTGGATGTAAGAAAAAGTAACATTTATGAAGGGATTCGGGAAACCGGCAGGCCGGACTTGAGTCCTGGAGATGGGAAGTACAGTGCCTGCACTCTGAAGGAGGGGTGTTAATGTTGCAGTTTAAAAACTGTAGTGTAAAGCACCCTTCTGGCAAGACAGTGATGGAGTGAATGATGGTGAAAGTTTTTCTTTTTCGGGCCACCCTGCCTTGGTGGGAATCGGCCAGTGTGATAATAAAATAAAAAAAAAAGTCTGTTGAGTGTACCTGGTAAAGTGTATGGTAGAGTTATAATTGAAAGAATTAAGAGTAAGACGGAAATAGGATAGCAGATGAACAAGGAGGCTTTAGGAAAGGTAGGGGGTGTGTGGACCAGGTGTTTACAGTGAAACATATAAGTGAACAGTATTTAGATAAGGCTAAAGAGGTCTTTGTGGCATTTATGGATTTGGAAAAGGCGTTTTGACAGGGGGGAAAAGGGGGCAATGTGGCGATGTTGCAAGTGTATGGTGTAGGAGGTAGGTTACTGAAAGCAGTGAAGAGTTTTACGAGGGTAGTGAGGCTCAAGTTAGAGTATGTAGGAAAGAGGGAAATTTTTTCCCAGTAAAGTAGGCCTTAACAAGTGTGGGGATGTCACCGTGGTTGTTTAATATATTTAAGATGGGTTGTAAGAGAAGTTTAAAAGCGAGGGTCTTGGCAAGAGGCGGGAGTTAAAAGATAAAGAATCACACACAAAGTGGGAGTTGCACAGCTGCTCTTTGCCGATGACACTGTGCTCTTGGGAGATTCTGAAAGAAAGTTGCAGAGATTGGTGGATGAATTTGGGAGGGTGTGCAAAAGAAGAAAATTAAAGGTGAATACAGGGAAAAAGTAAGGTTAAAGAGGATAAACAAAAAGATTAGGTGATGAAAGATTGAATATCAGATTGGAGGGAGAGAGTATGGGGGAGGGTGAACGTAAATTTAGATATTTGGGAGTGGACGTGGGCAGCGGATGGGTCTAAAGAAAGATGAGGTGAATCATAGAATTGATGAGGGAAAAAGAGTGGAGGGTGCACTTTGGAGTCTGTGGAGACAAAGAACTTTGTCCTTGGGGGCAAAGAGGGGAATGTATGAGAGTATAGTTTTACCAACGCTCTTATATGGTGTGAAGCGTGGGTGATGAATGTTGCAAACGAGGAGAAGGCTGGAGGCAGTGGAGAAAGTCATGTCTGAGGGCAATGTGTGGTGTGAATATAATGCAGAGAATTCGTAGTTTTGGAAGTTAGGAGGAGGTGCGGGATTACCAAAACTGTTGTCCAGAGGGCTGAGGAAGGGTTGTTGAGGGGGTTTTGGACATGTAGAGAGAATGGAGCGAAACAGAATGACTTCAAGAGTGTATCATCTTTTAGTGGAAGGAAGGCGGGGTGGGGGTCGGCCTAGGAAGGGTTGGAGGGGGGGGGGAAAGGGGTTTTGTGTGCGGGGGGCGGGATTCCACAGGCATGCGTGAGCGTTTTGAAGGAGTGAAGGGAGAAAAATTTTTTTAATATTTGACGTGCTGTTGGAGTGTGACAAAGTAACATTTATGAAGGGTTCGGGGAAACCCGGGCGGCCGGACTTGATCCTGGAGAGGGGAATACAGTGCCTGCACTCTGAAGGAGGGGTTTTAATGTTGCATTTTAAAAACGTAGTAAAAAGCACCCTTCGGCAAACAGTGAGGAGTAATATGGTAAAAGTTTTTTTTTTTTTGGGGCCACCCTGCCTGGTGGGAATCGGCCGGTGTGATAATAAAAAAAAAAAAAAAAAAAAAAATATATATATAAATATAAATATATATAATAAATATGAAATTAATATATATATATATATATATAATAAT
>NW_026473935.1:0-35017 GCF_026875155.1 Cherax quadricarinatus
ACTCTCCTCCTCTCTCTTTTTTTCCTCCCCTCTCTCTCTCTCTCCTCTCCTCTCTCTCTCTCTCTCTCTCTGTCTCTGCTCTGTCTCTGTCTCTCTCTCCTCTCTCTCTCT
Organism: Cherax quadricarinatus; assembly: GCF_026875155.1. Classification (NCBI taxonomy): domain Eukaryota; kingdom Metazoa; phylum Arthropoda; class Malacostraca; order Decapoda; family Parastacidae; genus Cherax; species Cherax quadricarinatus. The sequence continues at coordinate 112 of NW_026473935.1, forward strand.
CTCTCTCTCTCTCTCTCTTCTTTCAAAAATAAAACTCCTCTTGCTCGGTCATCCTAGGCATTCTGATTGCAATTTTCTGCTCAGCGAACTGAGGACTAGGTAACTCAAGCTCCGTGTGTGTGTGTGTGTGTGTGTGTGTGTGTGCGCTCGCCTATTTGTGATTGCAGGGGTCGATACATAGCTCCTGGCCCTGCCTGATCACTGACCGCTACTAGGTCCCCTCTCTTCCTACTCCATGAGCTTTATCATACCTCGTCTTAAAAGTATGAATGGTTCCCGCCTCCACTACATCACTTGCCAGACTATTCAACTTCCTGACAACTCTATGATTAAAGATATACTTCCTAACCTCTCTTTGACTCATCTGAGTGTTCAACTTCCAATTGCGACCCCTTGTTTCTGTGTCCCATCTCTGGAATATCATATCTCTGTCCACCTTGTCAATTCCTCGCAGTATTTTATATGTCGTTATCATGTGTCCCCTAACCCTCCTGTCCTCCAGTGTCGTCAGGCCGATTTCACTTAACCTTTCTTCGTAGAACATATCCCTTAGCTCTGGAACCAGCCTTCTTGCAAACCTTTGCACTTTCTCTAATTTCTTGACGTGCTTGACCAGGTGTGGGTTCCAAAACTAGTGCTGCATACTCCAGTATGGACCTGACGTACACGGAGTACAGAGTCTTAAACGATTCCTTATTGAGGTATCGGAACGTGTGTGTGTGTGTGTGTGTGTGTGTGTGTGTGTGTGTACTCACCTATTTGTACTCGCCTATTTGTGGTTGCAGGGGTCGAGTCATAGCTCCTGGCCCCGCCTCTTCGCTGATTGCTACTAGGTCCTCTCTCTCCCTGCCCCATGAGCTTTATCATACCTCGCCTTAAAACAACGTATGGTTCCCGACTCCACTACGTCGCTTTCTAGGCTATTCCACGGCCTGACTACTCTATGACTGAAGAAATACTTCCTAACATCCCTTTGATTCATCTAAGTCTTCAACTTCCAGTTGTGACCTCTTGTGTCTGTGTCCCATCTCTGGAACATCCCGTCTTTGCCCACCTTGTCTATTCCGTGCAGTATTTTATATGTCGTTATCATGTATCCCCTGACCCTCCTGTCCTCCAGTGTCGTCAGGCCGATTTCCCTCAACCTTTCTTCGTAGGACAATCCCCGTAGCTCTGGGACTAGTCTTCTTGCAAACCTTTGCACTTTCTCTAATTTCTTGACGTGCTTGACTAGGTGTGGATTCCAAACTGGTGCTGCATACTCCAGTATGGGCCTGACATAAATGGTATACAGACTCTTGAACGAATCCTTACTGAGGTATCGGAACGCTATCCGTAGGTTTGCCAGGCGCCCGTATGCTGCAGCAGTTATCTGATTGATGTGCGCCTCAGGAGATATGACTTTGCATTTGGCAGGGTTAAACTCAAGGAACCAGTTGCTGGACCTGGCTTGTATTCTATCCAGGTCTCTTTGTAGTCCTGCCTGATCCTCATCCGATTTGATTCTTCTCATTAACTTCACATAGTCTGCAAACAAGGACACTTCTGAGTCTATCCCTTCCGTTATGTCATTCACATATACCAAGAACCACGGGTCCTAGGATGACCCCGGGGGGAACCCCGCTTGTCACGGGCCCCACTCTGACACCTTCGCGTCCCCAGACTCGTTGTGTCCCCCCTGTCAGTTTTCTCTGACCTTTGAGTCCCTTTCCCTGTTTGTGTCCGATCCCTACTTTTGCAGTAACCCCTTTGTAAGGAACTGTCAAAGGCCCTTTTTGCAGTCCAAAAAAAATCATCGATCCCCCCCTCTCTCTTGTTTTATTTCTGTACCTGTCAAAAACTCCATGGGTTTTGTGACCGGGTTCCTCCCTAAACCCCTTGGGGTTGTCAATTATCACTTTTTTTCCAGTGCTCCACCACTCCCCTTATGATATTCCCCAATCTTGCATACGTACACTTTAGTGATACGGCTGATTTTAGTGTCTCATGTCTGTCTCCCTTTTAAAAATTGGGACTACATTTGCCTCTTGCATACCTCAGGGAGTTGCCCATTTCAAAAAATTTATTTTGTTTGAAGTCTTTGTTAATGCACAGACAGTTCTCTGCCCCTCTTAAAGGGCCCCCGGAGAGATGTCGGGCCCCGCCTTTGAGGTGCAAGTTCGCATGCAGCTTCTTTACCTCCTCCTTGGTTTATGTACCTCTCCAGCACTTGCTGGTGTACCCCCCCTTTCTATTTCCCGGAGTCCTACTGGGTTTCCCCCTGTAAATACTTCTTTTAAAACTCGTGTTGAGCTCCTGACATACCCTCTGTCGTTTCTTTTGAATCCCCCTCACTTTTCCTCATCTGATTACCGGGTCCTTGACTGTTGTTTTCCTCCTGATGTGCCCTATACAACAGCTTCGGGTCAGACTTGACTTTCGATGCTATGTCATTTTCACATTGTCGCGAGCCTCCCTTTTTATCTGTGCATATTCGTTCCGGGCTCTTGGGTTTAATCTCTTTATTTTCCTGATTCTGTCTTCTGTACCTTTTCCATTCTCTAGTACACCTAGTTTTTGCCTCCCTACACTTTTGGGGGAACCAAGGGCTCGTTCTGTTCTTCCCATTATTTCCTTTAAACCCTTTGGGGAAAAAACCTCTCCTCTGCCTCCTTGCATTTTGTTGCCACAAAGTCCATCATTTCTTGTACTGATTTTCCTGTCAGTTCCCTCTCCCACTGAATGTCTTGCAGGAAGTTCCTCATCCTGAGTAGTTCCCACTTTTGTAGTTTGGTTTTTCCCAACCTATTCCTGCTACTCTCTCCACTTTAAGCTCAACTATGTATCGAAACACAGAACCACATGATCCCCTAGCTCCCAGGGGCCTTTCATACATGATATCCTCGATGTCCGAACTACTCAAGGTGAATACAAGGTCCAGTCTTGCTGGTTCATCCTCTCCTCTCCTCTGGTGTGTCCTCTAACATGTTATGCATGAGGTTATTCCAGTACCACATCCATCACCTTGGGTCTCCATGTTTTTGGGACCCCCCATTGGGCTCCAGGTTTTCCCAGTCAATCTCCTAGTAACTTTGCTCCCCCCATGTGTGCTCTCCCCGGGCCCCCTCGGGTAGTGTGTCGACCATTGCTCTGTTGCTCTCATCGCATTCTTCTCTTGGCCTCCTGCAGTTCTGTGGTGGGTTGTACATTAAATGCAATTATCACCTTATGTCCCTCAGACTGGATTGTTCCTACTAAGTATCCCTTTCGCCCTTTGCCATCCCCTTCCTTCCATTTTCTCAAAACCCCACTGGTTTTTAATGAGCAGTGCAACTGCTCCTCCCCCTCTCCTCCCTCTGTCTTTCCTGAGGATTTGAAATCCGGATGGAAAATTGAATCTGTTATTATTCTGGTGAGTTTTGTTTCTGTGAGTGGCTATTATGTCTGGGGATATCTCCTTTATTCTTTCATCCCACTCCCCTACTTATTTGTTATTCATCTGCATTTGTATACCACACCTTCAACTTCTTTTCAAGACTGTGGTCTGGGAGGTATTTTGGGGGTTTGGGGGAAGTGGGAGACCTGATAAGGAACTAAGGATGGTTGCTGTGGGGGTGGAGTTTGAAATGCGTGGGTGGGGGCATTGGAGTGGCATGGGTGTTTTGGTTTAGAGTGTTTGGGTTTCACTGGGGTTGACCTGGTTGGGGGCTTCTTTTGGGAAATTGTGAGGGAGGCTGTATTTGGTCTTCTTCCTGGGTCTGGGTTCTCCCGTCTGTCTTCTCCATCCCTTCTCTTTTCTCCTTCCGCTTTGTACCATCTCTCTCAGTTTCTGCCTTTCTTCTTGTGTTCTGTGTATGTGTGTGTGTGTGTTTATGGGGTCGTGTGTTTATGCGTGGGGTGTGTGTGTGTACTTTGCATGGGATGTGTGTACTCACCTTTTATGGATATAGAGGTTAAGTCCCTAGCCACTATTGCGTTCATTCTCTCCCGTTTCGTGAGCTCTGTCTTTCCTAATTTAAAAACAACTTCGGCCCTTTCCTTCCGCTTCTTTTATCCATACTTTTCCACTTCTTGACCACAAGGGCAGAATGGATATTACCTGATATCCCTGTAACTCATTTGTGTTTTTAGCTTCCATCTTTTCCCTTAAGCCCCTGTTTTCCTCATGTACCTGTCTAACCTATCATTTTTTGTGTTTTTTTACGCCCTTAACAAGTCTCACGTGGCTTTTTGCTCATTAATACCATTAGGTTTGTCCCCTTTTTAGCCCATGTTCCTTAGCTCTATGATTAGTATCGTTGTGGTTTCCCTTCGGGTGCTGCAGACTCCAAGATGGGCTTAACAACTTGGTACATAGTGTCTGAATGACCCCTTGAGAGATTTCTAAAATTTAAATCTTAGATATCCCAAAGGAGCATATGCTGCTGAGGTTTACGATTGCTGTGGCTGACATGCTCGGTACTGTGCTCACCCTGAGGTCCTTCTGCTTTATCTTAGCCCTCCACTTTTTAGGGGCACAACTGTGAATCTCAATTTTCCCGTCTGCTTCCTCAGTTATAACTTCCCATGATCAAAACAAAGCATCTGTCATATGGGTTCTCTTAAACTGTTTCTGTTACAGTGTCCAGCATCGTCTTGTATTTTGCTGTGGTATTCACGTCTCCCTCCTGTGAGTTGTACATCACTACTTTCACCACCTTGGGTTGCCCAGTCATGAGTGTCCCTACATGTAGTCATTTGATTGCCCTCTGTTTATTTCCCCTCAACTACTCAAAGCTACTTGGGTTTCTGATTGTCAGTGCCACTCCCCCTTCCTCTGTTCTTTCTATGCATTCTCAGAATTTGATATTTGTTACAAAAAGCGTCTTTTAAACAGACGTCTCCGAGCAAGCTAGTGGGTTAACTAATTGATCCCCTTTAGCTGCTGGCATGTTTCTGGTTCATAACAAGGGTTGGATTATATTCTATTTCAGGCTACTCTGTAGCCCTCTTCACTATTAATATGGATCCCAACTGAATGAACACGAAACAATAAAATAAAATTTAAAATCTTTACTAGTAAAGTTGTCTGTAGGAGTATATATACAGAATTAAAATTTTTTATAAAGAGGGAGTCAAGCTCCTTCCCTTCTCTTGATAATATATAAATATATTATATATATAATATATATAAAATATATAATATATATATATATAATATAAATATTATGTACACTCAGAAGAGACAATAAACGTACTCAGGGGAAAAATCAAGGTTCTCCCCCGGAGCTGTTTGTGTATATATGTTTGTATATATATATTATATATATATATATATATATATATATATATTATATATATATTGGAATTTTTATTATTATAATAAAAAAAGAAGCGCTAAACCACAAGGGCTATACAGCTATATATTGGTATACCTTCATATTTAAAAAAGGTTCTCAAGTACCGACTGTACATAATAAATGAAAAGACTCAAGAATCGAAACAAGCAATAACATATATAGAAAATAAACGAGAATAAGAGAAATCAACTCAAATCTAGTGATGTCTCCTTAATTCTCAACAAGATTTATACAAACAAGTGGCACGCAAATAACTGCATGTCGTGGAGTGGACGAATAGTACATTCGTTCTCACCCACGTGACCTACTATACCAACCACGGAAGTAAGCAACAAGAGTCTGACAATGGAGATTTTAGGTAGCTGAAGCAAACAAAATAACCACTGGAGTAAGAGAGAGAGAACTCGAGGGACCTTTATTAAAGAAAAAAGGCTTGATGTTGTCTCCAATAGATGCCAGGAGGTAACTGAGTGGAGGCAAACCCAAAGCCCCAACAATGGGTGCGATCACGTCCACACACGTAACCCAGTGACTGGAAACGAAGCAGGCAAAATGAGTTAACAAGAGTTTCAGCCAATTATTCAACTAAATATATCCGCACTTAATTTACACAAGCTAATTCAAATAATTATAAAAAGCAAGAAGCACGATATTTTCATTTTAGCTATTTAATGAAACGCCATCTCCAATATAAAATTATATGATAATATAATAAATACAGAATATAAAATAAATTTTCTCCAGTTCATGTGGCACAACAATGTCCAATTAAAAAAATGTGCATGTATCTTCGTGAGTGTTTGTCTCTAAGTGCTGTGAGTTTGAGATTTGCTGTGAGCACTTTTAACCTGAATTCTGGTACTTGGTTTCCTGGTTTCGTTATAGTTTCCCCCATAGTCATGGAGAACACAAGAAGGAAGTAATGGGAGGTGGTGTAGGGGGGTGTTATGAATTGAGTGGTGGTTTTGTGAAAGAAAGTCTGGGTGAGGGAAAGAGAGGTAATATGCAGTCCGGTTTTGAATTACTGCATTTTGAGGTGGAGGTGGGGCATGAATGGAGGGATTTAATAATGATGGAGGATTTGCATGCTGTAATCCTGGTAACTACGATTTCGCTTCTGTTGCTGCCCACCTTATCTTATCGATGTGTGTGTGTTTATGAATGTTAGAGTTTGTGCGAGTGTACTCCAGCCATATGTACTTACCTATATCCGATTACAGGATTCGATCTAAGGCTCCTGGCCCCGATTCTTCACCTGGCCGCAACACCTTTACTCTTCCATTTGAAAGAAACTGAATCTCTCTTAAACCTATTGTGTGGAATCCTGCGGTTTCCACTCCACTTTGGCAGAGTCGATTCCACCTTCGTCTCGATGCGTCTATGACTTGAAATAAATGCTTCATAACATCCCTGTCACTAATCTGTATTTACCACTCCAACTGTGCCCCTCGTGTTTCCTCTTTCCCATCTCTTCGAAGAATCCTTTTCCAGTCCATACTAGCCATTCATAACAGTATTTTGTACATTTATCAAAGAGCCCTTAGTCCTCTTTATCAACTAATCAATTAATTTTTCATGTTTAGTTCTTAAATCTTTCCTGAAGCATTAACTCTAGGGCTAATCCTTGCAAAACCTCACAGCACATTCTTCAATTTCCTTGACATGCATGATCAATTCTTTACATGCTTGATCAATTTCTTGACATGCAAGATCAATTTCTTGATATATTTGATCAAAGTTCGTTTTGTTTGCAGGAGTTATGCGGTTAGTGTGCGCATGAGTAGAAATCCTCAGTAAAATGCTCACCCTGTGGTCCTCCCTCCTTTGGGTAAGCTTTGCATTCTTTGGGACATGCCCAGTCTTTACTCCGTTTGTGGTCTTCTTTTCCCCATTCTCATTCTTCCTAACTTTGCACTTGTTGGGGTTGGATTTTGTCAGCCACTTATCAGACTAGTCTATTTGTAGTCTTGCCTGGTCCTTATCCTTATTTTTCCTTATTAGTTTTCACATCATCTGCGAACAGGGTTTTCCTCTGACTATTTTTTTCCATCATGCCATTTACGAGCACAAAAAATTAGTACTAGTCCTAGTATTGTTCCTGGGGAAAACCCCACACCTGTACTCGGGCGATCACTCTAGTTTCTTCCTATTGTCTAGCGTTACTATATCAAAAATCTTCTAGTCCAAAAAATATGCAATCTATTCATCCATCTTCCTCCAGCCTCACTTCAGGTCCCTAGTATTAGATTTCTAGTAGGTTTGTGACACAAGATTTACTATCTCTAAACCCCTACAGATTTTTGTTCATGAACCCACCCCTCTCTTGTTCTCCACAGCTCTTCTTATAATCTTCTCCACAACTTTACATTCCATGCATAGTGCATGTGTGTGTGTACTCACCTGGTTGGTTGCAGGGGCGAGTCTAGCTCCCGGGCCCCCCTTTCACTGGCAGCTACTAGGGCACTCTTCCTGCTCCAAGTGCTTTATCATTCATCTTCTTAAAGCTATATATGGATCCTGCCTTCACTACATCACTTCCCGACTATTGCATTCCTGACAACTCTGTGGCTTTAAGAAAAAATTTCCTAACGTACCTGTTGAGAAATGGCATTACCAGTTAAGCTTAAAAAAGTGGGAAAAATTTAACTTAGAAAGGGGCAAACTCATCGCCTGCACAGCCGCCCCTGCAGACGAGTCTTGAGAAACTGTCGAAGTCATCTCTCAACGGGCAGTAAAGATTTATAAATTTGTAAGATTATAAATTACCCTAAGGGGGGTTATGTCGCATATTTCATTCACTGATGGCTGACAAATTTTTCGTACTTGTTTGGACTCAAAGTCCGCACCTAACTGCCGATATAGGTTGATTACAAACTCTTGCGACTCAAGAACTGCGCCGTCCCCCGTACTACAAGAAATTCGTAACCTACCTTGCTCTTGTAGCGGAAGCTATGGTGTTCTTCACACCTTCGACAGATATCGGTGACTTGATAGAAGCTGAAGTGTCCTTGGATGTCCACGTCTTCCATGTCTAGGAATTTCGCACACTGGTACACTGTGTTCCACAAGATTGTCTTTATTGTTCACATCTTATCACTAAAGAAGCTGACAACTTCTCTTAAGTGTTTATTGTGTTTTATGAGACACTTTGTTCGCACTAATGCACAGATCGTTCTTTGTTGGTTATCCTGGCATCAGTGTCACTCTCAGTAGAGTCAAAGTAATCTGAAGACGCCAACGCCCCACGCCGTCACTGCCCCCAGCACAAAAAAAAAAAGCTGACCTAGTACTTTTTGCTTCCTTGCCACTTCCTCGATGAAGCAAAGCAGAATGTTTAAATCTTGCTGTCTTAAGCATAGACAACAATGTCCACTATCTTTACTATGGTAATAAAGTGGGAGCAGGATTTTCCTTAATTGTCCTGCTAAAGTAAGAGATGTACTGTCTCTTATTAAAATACACTCTGCAACACTGGACTGCAAGGAGCGGCAAGCCACGTCACATATTGGTACTGCATCTGGGATCAATTACTCACTGTAGCAGTAAACAAGACGCTTGCCCCTTCTGAGAGGGCTGGGCCCCCTCAGGGCTGAAAGGGCTGAAAGGGGCTGAAGGGGGCTGATACCCCCCTCTGGAGAAAATTTCTCCACAGTACCTGTGATTCATCTGAGTCTTCAACTTCCAACTGTGACCCCTTGTTGCTGTGTCCCATCTCTGGAAAACACCTGACTCTGTCCATCTTGTCAATTCGTCATATCCCCCCACTCTCCTGTACCCCAATGTGTCGGGTCGATTTCCTTTAACCTCTCCTCATAGGATATGCCCTTTAGCTATGGCACTAGACTTGTTATAAACCATTGCACTTTTTTTAATTTCCGTACGTGCTTGGCCAAAGGTGAGTTCCAAACTGGTGCTGCATACTCCAATGTAGGCCTGACATATACAGTGTATAGGTATTTGAATGGTCCTTATTAAGATGTTGGAATACTATTCTGAGGTTTGCTAGGCACCCATATGCTGCAACAGTTTTTTGGTTAATGTGCACCTCAGGAGATATCTCGGGGGTTATGCTCACCCCAAGATCCTTTTCCTTGAGTGAGGTTGGTAGTGTCTGGTCCCCTAGACTGCACTCCGTCTGCGGTCTTCTTTGACCTTCCCCAATTTTTCATGACTATGCACTTGGTGGGGTTGTACTCCAAAGAGCCAGTTTCTGGACCAGACCTGCAGCCTGTCCAGATCCCTTTGTAGTTTTTGCCTGGTCCTTGTCTGATTGAGTCTTTCTCATCAACTTCACATCATCTGCAAACAGTGACACTTTGGAGTCTATTCCTTCCATCATCCCGTTCACTTATACTGGAGTCTATTCCTTCCATCATGCCGTTCACTTATACCAGAAACGCACCGGTCCTAGGACTGCCCCCTGTGGAACCCGCTCGTCACAGGTGCCTACTCTAAGACTTCGTTCGTACTATGACCTCGGATGTCTTCCTGACGGGTATTCCTGATCCATTGCATCGCCTTCCCTGTTACACCTGCCTGGTTCTCCATTTTTGAAAAAAACTTCCTTGTAGTCCAAGAAAACGTAATCATCCCAGACCTCTCTCTCTCTCTTGGTTACTGCTGTCACCCTGTCATAGATCTCCCCCTAGGTTTGTGACACAGAATTTCCCATCCCTGAAACCGTAAATGGTTGTCGTTGATAAGCTCATTCCCTTCTAGGTGTTCCACCACTCTTCTCCTAATAATCTTCTCCCTGACTTTGCATACTATAAATGTCAGTGGGCACTGGTCTGTTTGTTTAATGTTTCGTGTCTGTATTCGCCCTGTTTCGATAGATATGTTCAAGATTGTTGTTAGTGGCATGCTTAACGACTCTGTTCCCCTCTCTCTCTACCCCGGAAGAGTTATCCCCCCCATTGTAAAAGGGTACTCAGCCCTGTAACAACTTCAACAGTATTTCCAAGGCTGGCTCCTCCTCGGAAAATTTAAAGTATAGAAAAAAAAATGAAAATAAAACATAAACACTTTATTATTTAGAAAATTAAAATAAAAAAAAACCCTTTAAAAATGAAATATTGATCCTACATTAAAGAAAAAGGGAAAAAGAAAAAAATTTAAAAGATAACTGAATTCAAAGTAAAATTTTAAAAATTTGGGGTCTGTGGGGTTTTGGGGACACTGCGTGTTGTTTAAATCGTAACCCCCTTGCCGATTGTGGGGGGAAGGGGGGGGGGCGCAGGTTTGTGACAACCCACCCGGGTCTTTTTTCACAGAAAGCCCTTTAGTTTTTTATCCCGATGACTGGAAAGAGGTTTTCTTTACTGCTGCAATGATGAGGGGTTACACCCTGCATTTTATACAGGTGAACAGGTAATTAAACCCAAAAAAGGGGAAGTTCAGGACTTTAGTCCATCTCCTTTAATTCTACCTTTGATTGGCAGGTGACCCTCTCTTTTCCCCCTTCGGGAAAAGAAGACGGGTTACCCCTGCTTAAGAAATAACTCCCATGATAAGTAAAATACTAAAAGTGGGGTGATTTTTAAACAGTAAACTTGAGAAAGAGTGAAAGGACTAAGTTTATTATTGGTAAAAAAGTAAAAGTTTTCAACCAATAAATCTACTAGAATACAAGGCAGGCTTGTATTACAGTAGTGCGGGGAGCTGTGGTCTGGGATTAGTTTGGACCAACCCCCACACGTACCTTTTGGGGGGGGGGGTAAGGAGGGGAAGGGATATGGGAGTAGATGCCCCTACCCTAACAAGCACCCGGCCCAAAAAAACTTTCACTTTCGGGGGGGGGGGAAAAAGGCGGGAATAGCAGGGCTGGACTTACCCTACCTTAACAAGACCCAGCAATGAAACTATTTTTTACTAATTACTCCATCGCTACCTTTTATTGAACTTTTCCCTCAAACCCCCCCATACCAAGACTTATAGTCAAGGAGTAAAAAGAAAAAATAGGCGAGGAAAAAATTTCTAACATGGGAAGTCGCGTAAGGCAACAAATTTCTCCCGCTGTCATGACTTAAAACCAGTCAGAGAAAAAATTTGGGTTGAACCATTGATAACAAAATATGGAAAAATTAAAACCCTGGAGTTCCAATGTCCCCTCAAGAGGCGTGGGGTTCCCTTAAAATTTTTGGGTTATAAAAGGGTTTTTGTGGCGGTTTCAAAAGTGAATTTTTCCCCCAGAAAATTAATTTAAGTTTGGAGATACCCCACCAAGGGCCAAACATTGTTTCTGCGGGAAGGATTTTCCCGGTTAGGAAGCATACGGGGAAAGGGGGAGTACCATCATGGATTGTAGTAACACCCAACCTAAGCCAATTTTGGTGGCATCAGTTCTTAAACAAAATGTTTTATTAATTTTGGGAAACTTAAAAGATAGGGTCTTTGAAAAGATACTTTTAATTTTTTAAAATTTTTCCCGACTACATCGGAAATTCAAGGGGTTCCTTCACAGATTTTTTAAGGAATCGGATAAAATGCCTGTAAATCAAAAAGGTTGGGAAAAAAAACCGTGAAAAAAATTTACAAAAAACCAAGAAACTACGCATAGCTTTTTGGGTTTTGGGGAATTTAAAATTTAAATAAGCTTTACTTACTGGGGAGAGGCGCAAAAGGTTATTAGAAAGTATCAGCCCAAAGATATCTAATTTGTTTCCCCAAGGAAGCATTTTTTCGGCTTGGCAGTGAGCCATGTGAGCATAACCTACACAAAATGATGGTAAGTTTGGAATGTTCGCCGCACGGGATGTCTTTACGAAAATTTTATCAAAATAAACTAAAAACATTTGGCACATTACCCAAGACCTTTCTCATCGTCTCACGTAGGTGCCGGCAGTTTACCAAACGAAGGGCATGTTCTATATTGCATCAGTCCTTTGGTGTGTAGGAAAAGGGGTTTTGTACTGCTTAGAAGAAGGATTTACTTGATGAAATGAAGGAAGACCCATAAAATTTGTGTAGATCGTACTATTAAGGGCATGGCTCAGCATCCACCAGTTATAGCTTTTAACCCTCAAAGTCAAAAGAAAGCCCATTGAATTTCCCCCTTTCTTAAACCATCACTACTGGTGAACAATAGAAGATACTAAAGGTTAAATGATCTTTAGTTTTAAAAATTTGTTACCTCTCGGCAAATGAATCCCTAAGGTAAACTGGAATGGGTATAATTTTCGTTTGATAGGTTGCCGTCACTAAGTCAATTTTAAGGACTACCGTGGAGGAAATCCCTGGATATCAGTAAAGACGTCTGAAAAGTTACCGCCTTAAAAGTATTTCATGATCTTAGGGTACCCAAAAGATTCTTAATATAATGTTGGTTGCGCCGAGTGGTCAAGAGTCACCAAGTCATGTAGTTCTCATAGTCTAAGTTAGGGGTGTCAATTACGCACCCCTTACATTCTTCAGTTGTGTATCAAGTTCGGTGGAAAAACTAAGTTAACCAAATTTTTTCTTCGGTAAATTTCTTAAGGATGTTGATTTGAAAAGCTTAGGTTTCCCTTGCTCTATGGGGTTTCCCAATTTCCCCCACAAATTTTTAATACTTTATATGGCCCTTTCCTGCTACTAATATTTATTTGACTTGATCGGCAAAAGTCGAACTTCATCCCCTACTTTAAAACTTCTCCTCTGACTTTTGGAATCAAAATAGGTTTTTTGTACTGGTCCATGACAAACTTAAGTTTTTAAAAAACTATGTCAGAACTCCTAAATTTTGGTCTAAGGTAAAGGGAAAGAAACTGGTAAGAAGACTGCCCTCAGCATTTACTCCTATTACCATAAGTCTGTGGGATGGACAGTGGACCTCGGGCCTGTCTACCATAGAGAAGTTAAAGGTGAAACCGAAAAGTCACTGGGAATTCCCTCATGGCAAAAAAAACACGGGGTGGGAAACGATGCCACTCCTTAGGTTTAAGGGGAGCCAAAGTTTCCTTAAAAAGGATTTAAAAAGGGAATGCTGGGCTCATTTCTCCAATTACAGCTGGAATGAAAAGGTGTGGTGAAGAGAGGCCTTCACTCCAGAAAGTTGGATAGATGTTGATTAAAAAGTCGATTTGTGTTTTTGTGTCCCCCAGGGGGTCAACAAAAATTTCTCTAGGATGCCCACTCTGGAAAAAAAGATGGGAAAAGGGCTTCACCACCCTGTATAGTATGGTTTTTAAGGGAACGGTTCAGGGAAGCCGAGCATAATCAACTAATTTAATATATTTTTTTACTATGCCCCAGTGAAGTAGAAAAAGGAAAAAAAGATTAAAGAAAAAGGTCCGTAAAGACTGATTTTACAAGAATGGGTCTAGGTAAGTTGAAACTTTCAGAAAATGGTATACTTGGGGGACATTTTTGGAAAAATGGTTTTTAATTTTTTTAATTTTTCCAAAATGTCCCCCCCAGGCGGTCAACCATTTTAAAACATCTCCCTTTGGGACTTGGAACAACTGGAATTTTGTTCTTAAAATTTTAAATGACTTGAAAAAGAACCATTTTTATTCCCCAAATAAAAAGTTTTTTTTTTGGGATAACTTGTTTTGTTTGGGGGGATTTGGCTTTAAAGGGGAATTTTGGTAATTAAAAAGGAAGCCTTCGAATTCCCAAAAAAGGTTTTAAAAGTCGGAAAAATCAAAGAGGGGGAAAGCGGGGTTTTGGCTCCCCAGCAAACTTTTAAGATCAGGGATTCTTTAATTTTCACAATTCCGGGACCTCTCTTTTTCAAGTGACACGGGTTTTTAACCCCTGAATTTGAAATTGTCCCGCTTTAGGGGCTTCCTGCTTCGGAAGGGGATTTATGTTCTTTTGTAAAGGGTCCCTAAAAGGAAGGGGTTTAATTCCCTTTTTTTCGGGGAAAAGTGAGGGGACTTAGGCTTCAGAAATTAACTTTTAAACCCCTTGTACAGGGGGTAAAAAAAAAGGCCTACGGAATAGCAAAATTTTAAAAATGTTTTTTAAGGTGGGGGAAGTTTATGTCTTCCCCTGTGAAGGGGGTAAAAGGTGTTAATTTAAGTAAAAACTGCTGCGGGGGTGTTTCCTTACTCTTCTTTTAATTTTGGTTTTAAAAAAATTACTTTTTTTTCCCCTTTAAAAATTTAAAAAAAAAAGGGAAAAAAAAGTTTTTTTTTCACTGGGTTTTTTCTTTCTTAACCCCCCTTTTATTTTCTCCCTTTGGCTTTTTAATTTCCTCCCCCCCTGCCCCTTTCCTCAGCTTTAAATATTAAACCTTTTTTCGTATCTTAAGGCTTTTCCTTCAGAAAGGGTCCTGGGTTCTAGCTTTTTCCCCTCATAAAAAGTCAAAAAACGCTTTTGTCTTTTCCCTTTATCTGTTTTTCTTAAAAATTTTTTTTTATTCTTTTTTCCTTTTTCTTTTTCTATTTCCCCTTTCTTTCAACTGTCCTCTTCCTCCCCCATTCCCCTTCAAAGGGGGTGCGGTTTTTCAAATGAAATTTAATTTTTCCCCCCCTTGTTTTTTTAAATTAACTCCATTTTGTTTCCATTATTTCCTCAATTGTTGGGTTTAAATTAAAAACTTTTTTTCCAATTAACGGTTTTTTCGACCGGATTTTTTCCTTTTTAAAACGCTCACTTTTTTCAACCTCATCCCTTTCCCCAATTTCCAATTTAAATTTAAACGGGGTTTTTTCCCCCTTTTTTGCGGCTCCGACCATTTTTTTAGTAAATGTTTTTCCTTTCCTTTTTCTAACTTCTTTCTTTTTTCCTAACCTCTCCCCCTTTTTCTTTTCCCCCCAATTTTTTTTTCCCACATTTCCCCCTTTTTTAACCCCCCCCTATAAAAACTTTTTTTCCCTTTATTCCTTTTCCACCCACAAAAACAATTTTATCCAAAATCAAACCCCCCAAAATCTTTAAAAAAAACACCCCCCCCAAACAAAAAACAACTACCCTTTTCATTAAACAAATTTTTAATTTTAACCCCCCCCAAAAAAAAAACCCCCCCCCCCCCCCCCCCCCCCAAACACCCCCCAAAAAAAAAAAAAAAAAACCAAAAACCCCCATAACCCAAACCAAAAAACCCAAAAAACAAAAAAAAACCCCCCCCCCCCCCCCCCAAAAATTTTAAACCCTTTTTTAATAAAAAACCCCCTTTTTGGGGGTTTTGGAATTTCCCAATTTGGTAATTCGGGATGGAATTAATCTTGATTAGTAGATTGATCCTGGCAAGGTCGCCATTTGGGAAAGGTTTACTCAGCCCTGAAACAACTTCAGACATTTTTTTCCAAGGCTGGTCCTCCTCGGAAAATTTTAATGTAAGAAAAGAATAAAAATGACAAACCAAACACTTTATTTTTAGAAAATAAAAAAACACTTATATTATTTAAAAAAATAAAAAAACTTATATATAAAATATTGACCCTACTTAAAGAAAATAAAAAAAATAAAAAAATAAAAAAGATAACTGAATTCAACGCAAATATAAAACTTGGTGTCTGGTGTTGGTGACAATGCGTTTGTTGAAATCGTACCCGTTGCCGATGATGTGGGGTGGGTGGGGGGGTCGAGGTGTTGATGACAACCCACCGGCTGTTCTTCACAAATAGCCATGAGTATTCTATCCCGATGACAGGAAAACGGGTTTCTTTACTGTTTGCAATGATGAGGGGTTAGTCCTGCAATTTCTAAGGTGAAGGTAATTAAATCCAAAAAGGGGAAGTTCAGGACTTTGTCCATCTCCATATTCTACTCTTGTTTGGGGTGCCCCTCTCTGTCTCCAAGGGGAAAGATAGACAGGTTCCCCATGCTTAAGAAATCTTCTCCAGTAATACAATACCTAAAAGATGTGGTGTTTTTTAAAAACAGTCAACTTAGGCAAGATAAAAGGACTAAGTTTTTTATTGGTCAAAATGAACTTTCAAAAAATAAATCCACTAGAATACAAGGCAGGCATGTATTTACAGAGTGCGGGGAGCTGTAGTCTATTGATTACTTTTTGGGCCCGGAGCCCCAAAAGTCACCTTTCGGGGGGGGGGAAGGAGGGGAAAGGATAGGGGAGCAGACTGACCTACCCTAACAAGCAGCCGGCAATCAAACTATCACTTTCGGGGTGGGGAAAAAAAGGGGGGGGACTGCGGGAGTGGACTTACCCACCTTAAAAAGTAGTGCAATAAAAAACTATTGTTACTGTATACTCCATCGCTATCGTATCTATTAATTTTTCCCCTACACCCATCCCTTTGGGGTACAGCTCGCTTGAGCTTCGTCCTTTTCCTTGGCTGTATGTATTGTGTCTAACACTTGATGGTATACCCCACCTCTCCGTCTTTTGGGGTCCCTTCTATCCCCCCTTGTAAAACATTTTTTAAATTCATGTTGAGCTCCTATATACTTTAGTCATTTCTTTGATCTCCCCCTTTTTCCTTCCTCCCTGATTACCCGGCCCTTTAACGTATTTTCCCTGAGGGGGAAGTAAACACTTCAGGCCAGATTTGGCTTTTGCTGTATATCATTTTAGGTTGTCGTCCCGGGCCTCCCTTCCTACCCGTGCATATTCATTTTTGGCTCTGCGATGCCCTCCTTATTTTCTTTTGGGGTTTTTTGCCTTCGTACTTTTCCCTTTCTGTACACTGGTTTTGTCCTTTACACCTTTGAGTGAACCATATATCCTGGCCTCGTTATTTCTCCTACCCCTTTTGTACAAAACCCCTCCTTTCTTCCTTGCTTTGTTGTACTGTTTCATTTTCATTTAAGACTTCCCTGCCCGTGCCCTGTCCCCCCTGAAACCCCATGCAGGAAATTCTTCATTCCCATGTAGTCCCCTCTCTTGTAGTTTTACTTCATTTTCCGCCCTTCCGTTTTCCCTCTCCCCCTTTAAAATTATTACTTTATTCGAAGCTAAAGGGGCCCCGTGATGCTGACCCTGAGGGGTCTTTTATATTGATACCCCAATGTTTCACTACTGAAAGGGGAAAACTGGGCCAGTCTCGCTGGTTTGTCCCCTCCTCTCTCTTCTCTCTCTGGTAGCGTTTTTTTAGTGTTGGACATGGGGTTTTCCCGTACTACCCTCTCTTAGCCCCCCCACGTTTCTGGGCCCCCATTTTGCCCCAGGTTCCCCAGCCCATTTCTTTCAACTTAAGTATCCCCATCAGAGGTTTTCCCCGGTCGCAAACCCTTCTGGCTACATCAGCCCCTATGTCAACCTCGCTCTGTTACTTCATCATATTCTTGCCTTGGCCTTCTTCTGTTCTGTGGTGGGTTATACATCCTGCAATTAACACCTAGGGTCTCCCGACTGAAATGTTTATTATGTAGTTTTATTATTAGTCCCTCTCTCCAGTAATCAAATCCCATTGGTTTTATGGCAGTCCCTTTGCATCCCTCTGTTCCCCCTTTTCTCAAATCTGATATCCCGTTGGAAAGATGGCATGTTTCATTCCTGTGAGATGCATGTCGGTGAAGTTATGATGTCCCATGAGCCTCTATGTTTCTGGCCACCCCCCCCCCCCTTTTTCGTTTTCCTCGGGGTGTTGGGGCCCTTTCCTTCAGTTTCCCTCCAATACTGTGTTCTGGGGTCTGTGGGGGCAGGGGACCTGGCAGGTGCTGTGGGGCCTGCAGCAAGTTGGGGGTGGGGGGGGGTAAGTGTCACTTTTGGTTTAGTTGGGAATTTGGGGTTTTTGGTGAGGGGGTTTTGGGGTGGGCCCCGTACATACATGCGTTGTTGCTCCCCCGGTCTGCTTGTCCCCCTGCTGATCTGTCCTTGTCTTTTTCCAGACCCTTTCGTTTCTGTGTTTTCCCCAGCTGGTGCATTTGTTTTTTTGTCACATTAGGGAACGCCCCCTTTTTAAATTGATGATTTTCCCCGCCTATTTCTCTTTCAGGACCCCCTATTCTCTGAAAAATTTTCTGTTCAGTATGGCCCCACACCTATTTCTTTGATGAGTTTTCAATCTCCCGTTCTTTCTTTTTTTATTAGTGTCCCCCCTTCACTCTCCCGAAGTCCCTGAAAATTTTAAAAACAGATTCTCCCTCTCCTCCCCCCATCGCCTTTCCCCCTGTGTCTCTGGGGCCCATTTTTACTTTGCCATTGTTCCCTCGTTTAATCCGTAACTCTTGGTGGCCGGTCATACCTCTGCATGGGTCCTGTCACCTTCCCTTTTCCCCTTTCCCCCCCTCCACTTACTGCTTCTTGCCCCCTAACACTCTTCTGTACATTCCTCGCCTTGCTTGCGGACAGATGGGCCTTAACATAATCTTTCTCCTTTCTGTTGGGCTCATTTAATAAAGGTATTTGATGACATGTCCCTTGGGCACTACCCCGTAACTCGCTTCAACATATTTACCTCATACTCTGGGGCCCGTATCTGGTTTCTGCTGCTTCAGCTTTTGTTCCATACTTCCCCTCTGCCTTCATCCTCTTATCCATTTCACAAAAAAATCACCTAGTTTGTCTATATTTTCACAACTTGAAAATTGTCTTCCATCCATTTTTCCTTACCCGGGCCCTCTTCCTCGATCCCCCAATCCTTCGATTACCCCCTGATCCACCCTTTTTTTAATTGTTTATGTTTTGAATGTGTAATGTGTGTGCATGTAAGTGTGGTTTGTGTTTGTGTATATGTGAAAAGTGTGTGTGTGGTGCTGTACTCACCCAGTTTACTCACTAGTTGAGGTTGCGGGGGTCGGTCCCAGTCCGGCCCCGCCTCTTCACTGTCGCTACTAGGTCACTCTCCCCCGAGCCGTGAGCTTTATCTACCTCTGTTAAAGCTTGTATGGGTCCTGCCCCCACTACATCGTTCCCAAACTATTCCACTTACGACTACCTGTGGGTGAAGAAATATTCCTAAAATCCCCGTGATTATCTGTGTCTTCCTTAAAATGTGTCCCCCCGTTTTCTGTGTCCAATCTTGGAAAACCTGCTTTTGTCCACCTTTTCAAATTCCCCTCAGATTTTTTTGCGTTTTCATTCCCCCCATCTCTCCTGTCCTCCAGTGTCGTCAGGTTGATTTCCCCCTTTAAACCCCTCCTCGTAGGACATACCTCTTTGCTCTGGGACTGTTTGTTGTAAAAACCCTTTTCATTTTTCTAGTTTCTTCACGTGCTTGGCTAGGTGTGGGGTTTTCCCAAAATGGTGCCGATACTCCCAAAATGGGGGGTAAAAATACACGGTGTACAGGGTCCTGAATGATTCTTATTAAGTGTTGGGTGCGTTCTGAGGTTTGAGGCCCCATTGTGCGCGTTTTTTTGGTTGATGTGCCTTCAGGGGATGGCCTGGTTTTACTCACCCAAGATCTTTTTTTTTGAGTGAGGTTTGTAGTCTCTGACCCCTAGACTGTCTCCTTGTGGGCCCTTTTTTGCCCCTTCCCCCCAAACTTCAGCTTTGCACTTTGGGGGGATTGAACTCCAGGAGCCAATTGTGGACCGGTCTGCAAAACGTCCGATCCCCTTTTTAGTTTGCCTGGTCTTCGATCGAGTGAATTCTTTCATCAAATTCACGTCATCGCAAACAGGGACCCTCGAGTCTTTCTTCCGTCATGTCGTTCACAAAACCAGAAAAAAGCATGGTTAGGACGCCCCTGCGGGACCCCGCGGTCACAGGTGCCCATCTGACACCTCGCCAGTAACCCCTGACTCCCTGCTGTCTTCCTGACAATATTCCTGATCCATTGTAGTGCCTTCCCCCGTTTTCCCTGCTTGGTCCTAGTTTTTTTCACCAATCTCTTGTGTGGAAATGTGTCAAAAAGCCCTTTTTGGTCCAAGAAAAAGCAATCCCCCACCCCTCTCTTCTTGTTTATGCTGTCACCATGTCAAGAACTCCAGTAGGGTTGTGACACAGGATTTTCCCGCCTGAAACCAGTTGGTGTGTTGAGAGATCATTCTTTTTTTGGTATTCACCTTTTCTCCTTTTAAACTTCTCCTGATTTTGCATACTATAATGTCAGTGACACTGGCCTGGGGGTTTGTGCTTCATTCTGTTCCTTTTTTTTAAAGATTGGGACTACATTTTTGTTTTCCCTGCCTCGGCAATCCCCTTTTTGTAGATGATTTAATATTGTGTTAGGGGTAACATGGCCTCCCTTCTCCCCCTTCGGGCCCATGGAGAATCTTATCCGCCCCCATTTCCTTTTAGGGTTTTTAGCTCATTGGAAGAAGCCCCTTCACTTCTTCCTCGGTTGTTTGTACTGTGTCCGCACTTGGTGGTGTACCCACTTCTCGTCTGATCACACACAACACCTATGTATCACCCAGTTGAGGTTTCGGGGGTCGAGTCCGAGTGTGGTGGTGTGTATCGTTAGTTGGTTTTGTTTTGTGTTGTGTATCGTTAGTTGTGGTTTGGTAGTTTGTTAGGTGTGTGTGTGTGTGCATGTGTGTGTGTATGTGGTGAGTGGGGGGTGTCTGTGTGTGTTTGTGGTGTGGTGTGGTGTTGTGTGTGTGTTGTGTTGTGTGTGTTGTGTTTGATGTGTGGTGTGTGTGTGTTACTCACCTAATTGTTCACCAATTGTGGTTTCAGGGGTCGAGATCAGCTCCCGGCCAAGCCTCTTCACTGTCGCTACTGGATCCTCTTTCCCCTTGCTTCCTGAGCTTTGTCATACCTCTTCTTAAAACTATGTATGGTTCCTCCTCCATCTTACTTGCTAGGGTATTCACTTGTGCAACTCTATACTGAAGAAATCTTCCTAACGTCCCCCTTTTACTCGTCTGAGTCTTTAGCTTCCAGTTGTGACCCCCCTTTTCCCTGGTTTCCCCCCTCTGGCATCCCATCTCGCCCCCTTGTCATTCCCCGTGTATCTTGTATGTCGTTATCAGTCTCCCCCGACCCTTTTGTCCTCCAGTGTCGTCAGTCCGATTTCCTTAACCTTTCCTCGTCGACATTCCCTTGAGCTCTGGGATAGCCTTTTTGCAAACCTTTGTACTTTCTTAATTTTTTGACGTGCTTGACCAGGTGTGGGTTCCAGATGGTGCTGCATATCCAGTAGGGGTAACATAACAGTGTACAGTGTCTTTAACGATTCCTTATTAGGTATCGGAACGCTTTTTCAGGTTTGCCAGGCGCCCCCTATGCTGCAGGGTTTTTTGGTTGAGTGTGACTCGGTGAGTGCTCGGTGTTTGGTCAACCCCCCGGCTTTCCCCTGAGTGAGGTCTGTAGTCTTTGCCCCCTGCCTATACTCTGTCTGCGGGCTTCTTTCCCTTCCCCCAAACTTTATGACTTTGGATTTGGTGAATTGAATTCAGAAAACCGTTGCTGGACCTTGTCCACCTGTCCCGGTCTTTTGCAGTCCTGCCTACTGCCCATTTAATTCTTCTCATCACTTCACGTCATCTGCGAACAGGGGGCAATTCAGGTTATTCCCCCTCTGTCGTTACATATATCAAAAAAACATGGTCTAGAACTGACCCCTGTGGGACCCCTCGTAACAGGCGCCCCTGTATACCCCCTTCACGAAACCTGATCGTTGGCCCCCCCTGTCAGGGGATTCTCTTAAACCCTTGCAGTCCCTCCCTTTTACTTTCGCCCGATCCTCCAGCTTCTGCACTTAAAACTCTTGGGGGGAACTGTGTCAAAGGCCTTCCGCATCTAGGAAAAAGCAATCTACCCACCCCCCCCTTTGTCTTACTTTCTGTTACCTTTTTCATAAAACTCCGGGGTTTTTTTGGGTACAAGATTTGCCTTCCCTGAACCCATGCTGGTTTTCTTTATATTTGTCCTTTCCAGGTGTTCACCACTCTCCTCCTGATAATCTTCTCCATGACTTTGCACACAAAAAATGTCAGAGACACAGGTCTGTGTTTAGTGCCTCGTTTTTTGTTTCCTTTCTTAAATTGGGGAAACCCTTAGCTGTCCCTTTCCCTTTCTCAGGTATTGCCCAGTTTCAAGGGGTTGTGGAAGATTTTGGTTTAGAGGCAGCACAGAATTTGCTCCTTCTTAAGGACCCAGGGGAGATGTCCGGGCCCATCGCCTTTGAGGTGTAAGGCACTTAAGAGCTTTTTCACCTCCTCCTCATTGTTGTATGTCATCCAACATTGTTGGTTATTCCCTCTTGATGTTCCCCTTTGTGCTGTCTTCCCCAGCCCTTCCCGTCTTACTGTAAAAACTTTTCCTTTAAAACTCCTGTTCAGCTCCCACATACCTCCCGATCATTTCTTGTGAGTTTCTCCCCTTTGTCCTTAATCTGATACCCGGGCTTTTTACTGTTGTTCCCTTCTGATGTGGCTAACACAGTTTTGGTCAGTCTTGATTTTTGTTTTTTTTGTATTTTCATAATGTCGCTGGGCCCCCTCCTTACCTGGGTCTTTTCCTGGTCTGCGATGATTCCCCATTTTCGTGTGTTCTCTGCCTTCTTTTCTTTTTCCATTCTCTATTTTCACTTTGTTTTTTTCCCCTTACCCGTCGGTAAAACCCGGGGCTGTTTTGGTCTTCCGTTGTTACTGTTGCCCCGGAATAAACCTTTCCCCCTGCCTCCCTTTCATTTGTTGTACATATTCCACATTCATTTACTGGCTTTCCTCCATTTCTCTTCCCACTGGCCCTCCGCAGGAAGTTTTCC
This sequence comes from Cherax quadricarinatus, assembly GCF_026875155.1. Taxonomy (NCBI): domain Eukaryota; kingdom Metazoa; phylum Arthropoda; class Malacostraca; order Decapoda; family Parastacidae; genus Cherax; species Cherax quadricarinatus. The sequence goes on from NW_026473935.1 coordinate 22,922, forward strand.
CCTATGACCCCCCTTTTTTTAGTCAGGTTTTCCCATTAAAACTCCTGTTATTCCCTCCTCTTGCAGCTCTACTATGTATTCAAAGCACAGAACCACGTGGTCGCTAGCTCTAGGGGACTCTCATACTTGATGTCCTCATTATCTGAGCTGCCCAGGGTGAACAAAGGTCCACTCTTGCTGGTTCATCCTGCCTCTCACTCTGGTAGTGTCCTTAACATGTTGGTGCATGAGGTTTTCCAGCACCACGCCAACAATCCTGGCTCTCCATGTTTGGGGCCCCCCCATGTGGCTCCAGGTTTTCCCAGCCCAATCTCCCTGTGGTTGAAATCCCCCATAACCAGCACTTTGCTCTGCTGGAGTGTGTGTGTGTGTGTGTGTGTGTGTGTGTGTGTGTGTGTGTGTGTGTGTGTGTGTGTGTATGTGTACTCACCTATTTGTGGTTGCAGGGATCGAGTCATAGCTCCTGGCCCCGCCTCTTCGCTGATTGCTACTAGGTCCTCCTCTCTCTCTGCCCCATGAGCTTTATCATACCTCGTTTTAAAAAACTAGTAGGGTTTCCCCGTCTCCACTACGTCACTTTCTAGGCTATTCCAAGGCCTGACAACTGAAGAAATACTTCCTAAAATCCCTTTGATTCATCTGAGTCTTCAACTTCCAATTGTGACCCCTTTTTTCTGTGTCCCTTCTCTGGAACATCCCGTCTTTGTCCACCTTGTCTATTCCGTTCAGTATTTTATATGTCGTTATCATGTCTCCCCTGACCCTCCTGTCCTCCAGTGTCGTCAAGCCGATTTCCCTCAACCTCTCTTTGCAGGACAATCCCTTTAGCTCTGGGACAAGGCTTTTTTGCAAACCTTTGCACTTTCTTAATTTCTTGACGTGCTTGGCTAGGTGTGGATTCCAAACAGGTGCTGCATACTCCAGTATGGGCCTGACGTAAATGGTATTACAGAGCCTTGAACGAATCCTTACTGAGGTATCGGAACGCTATCCGTAGGTTTTTGCCAGGCGCCCGTATGCTGCAGCAGTTATCTGATTGATGTGCGCCTCAGGAAAATTATGCTCGGTGTTATACTCACCCCAGATTTTTTTTTCTTGAGTGAGGTTTGCAGTCTTTGGCCATCTAAACTATATTGTGTCTGCGGTCTTCTTTCCCCTTTCCCCAATCTTCATGACATTGCATTTTGCGGGGTTTTAAAAAAACTCAAGGAGCCAGTTGCTGGACCAGGCTTGTTAGCCTGTTCAGGTCTCTTTGTGTCCTGCTGATCCTCATCCGATTTGATTCTTCTAAATTAACTTCACATCATCTGCAACAAGGACACTTCTGGTCTATCCCTTCCGTTATGTCTTTTTAAAAATATAAGAACAGCACAGGTCCTATTACTGACCCCTGTAGAACCCCGCTTGTCACAGGCGGCCACTCTGACACCTCGTCATGTACCATGACTCGTTTTTTTGCCTCCCTGTCAGGTATTCTCTGATCCATTGCAGTCCCTTTTCCTGTTATGTGTGCCTGATCCTCTAGCTTTTGCAGTAACCTCTTGTGAGGAACTGTGTCGAAGGCCTTCTTGCAGTCCAAAAAAATGCAGTCGATCCACCCCCTCTTCTTTGTTTACTTCTGTCACCTTGTCATAAAACTCTAGTAGGTTTGTGACACAGGTTTTTCCCTTCCCTGAAACCGTGCTGGTTGTCAATTATACACTTGTTTTTTTCCAGGTGCTCCACCACTCTCCTCCTGATGATCTTCTCCATGACCTTGCATTACTATACACGTTAGTGATACAGGTCTGTAGTTTAGTGCCTCATGTCTGTCTCCCTTTTTAAAAATTGGGGCTTCATTTTGCCATTTCCATAGCTCAGGGAGATGCCCAGTTTCAAAAGATGTGTTGAAAATCTTTGTTAAGGACACACAGTATCTCTGCTCCTTCTTTAAGGACCCACCGAGATTGTTGTCTGGTCCACCGCCTTTGAGGTGTCAAGTTCGCATAGCAACTTTTTCACCTCCCCTTGGTTATGTGTACCTCATCCAGCACTTGCTGGTGTACCCCCCTGCTCTGATTTCCTGGAGTCCTATGGTTTCCACTGTAAATATTTTCCTTTAAATCTCGGTTGAGCTCCTGACATACTCTCGGTCGTTTCTTGTGAACCCCCCATCACCCTTCCTCAGTCTGATTACCTGGTCCTTGACTGTTTTTTTCCCTTTCCTGATGTGGCTGTACAACAGCTTCGGGTCGTCTTGACTTTCGATGCTTTACCATTTTCATATTATCGCTGAGCCTCCCTTCTTATCTGTGCATATTCGTTTCTGGCTCTTCGGCTATATCTTTATTTTCCTGAGTTCTCTGTCTTCTGTACCTTTCCATTCTTTAGTACACCTAGTTTTTGCCTCCCTTTCCTTTGGGTGAACCAAAGGACTCGTTCTTTTTTTTCCCATTATTTCTGTTTCCCTTGGGAACAAACCTCTCCTCTGCCTCCTTGCTTTGTTGCCACATGTCCTTTCATTTCTTGTATTGGTTTTCCTGTCAGTTCCCACTCCCACTGAATGTCTTGAAGGAAGTTCCTCATGCCTGAGTAGTTCCCCCTTTTGTAGTTTGGTTTTTCCCAACCTATTCCTGTTACTCTCTCCACTTGGAGCTCAATATGTAGTCGAAGCACAGAACCACATGATCACTAGCACCCAGGGGCCTTTTAATACATGATATCCTCGATGTCCGAACTACTCAAGGTGAAATAACAAGGTCCAGTCTTGCTGGTTCATCCTCTCCTCTCTCTCTGGTAGTGTCTTTACATGTTGATGCATGAGGTTTTCCAGTACCACACCCATATCTTGGCTCTCCCTTTTTTGGGACCCCCATGGGGCTCCAGGTTTTCCCAGTCAATTCCTTGTGATTGAAATCACCCACAACTAGAAAACTTTGCTCCCCCCATGTGCGCTCTCCTGGCCACCACAGCTAGTGTGTCGACCATTGCTCTGTTGCTCTCATAGTATTCTCTCTTGGCCTCCTGCAGTTCTTTGGTGGGTTGTACATTACTGCAATTATCACCTTATGTCCCTCAGACTGGATTGTTCCTACAAAAGTAGTCCCTTTCGCCCTTGCCATCCATTCCTTCCATTTTCTCAAAACCCCACTGGTTTTTAATGAGCAGGCAACTCATCCTCCCCCTCTCCTCCCTCTGTCTTTCCTGAGGATTTGATAATCCGGATGGAAAGATTGAATCTGTTATTATTCTGGTGAGTTTTGTTTCTGTGAGTGCTATTAGTCTGGGGATGTCTCCTTGATTCTTTCATGCCACTCTTCATACTTATTGTTTTTCCCCATCTATTTTTTGTATACCACACCTTCAACTTCTTTTCTAAGACTGGGTTGGGAGGTATATTGGGGTTGGGGAAGTGGGATCCCTGATAAGGAACTATGGGTGGGTTTTCTGTGGGGTGGAGTTTGTAATGCAGTGGGTGGGGGCCCTTGGATGTGGCATGGGTGGGTTTTTGGTTTAGAGTGTTTGGTTGCATGGGGTTGACCCGGTTGGGGGCTTCTTTAGGAAGTTGTGAGGGAGGCTGTATTTGATCTTCTTCCTGGGTCTGGGATCTCCTGTCTGTCTTCTTCATCCCCTCTCTTTCCTCCTTTCGCCTTTGTACCCTCTCTCTCAGTTTCTGGGCCCTTTTTTCTTGTGTTCTGTTTACGGTCGAGATACACCTTCCTGTATGCCGGCATGTCCCTTTTAAACGTGCTTTCTCCCGCAGGATCCTGTTCTGAGTCGATTCTGCATTGAAGGTCCCCTCTCACTGGCCGGGTTCTTTTTTTTTTTCAAATCCCCCTATTCTCCGAAAATTTTCCAGCTGGGTCATGTCGTCTTCTCCTATTGCTTTTATGATGCTTTCAATTGCTTTTTTTTCCCCTTGTTTTCTTGCTTCATATGTTTCCCCTTCAACTTCCTGGAGCCCATACACAAAGACTCACCTCACCCTTTCATTCTCCCACTGCATATCCTTGTGTACCCCCTCAATCAATTTGATTTCCTCCATTGCAGCTTTCCTTTCTTCAGTTTCACTAGCTAATGTACTTGGGCTCAGTGGCCTGTCATTTTCCCTTCTCGGCTTTCCCTGGGCTCTGCTGTGGTCTGTTAGGGCCTCCGCATATAGCTTAGCTTTTCATTTACTCAGTCTCCTCTCATAGAGCTTCTACATGCAGTTTTGTTTCCTTCTTTCCCTACAGTCCCCTTATTTGTGACTGAGGTAGCAGTCTCTGATGTCAATCCCAAAATGATCTTTAGTTCTTTAGGGTGTTTCAGATTTTTCAGTTACTCTTCTAAACTCTGTATCCTAGCCTCTGTTGGTTTGACTTGCACCTCCCACTTCCTGCTTTCCTATCTATCCTCTCTTCCATTCTCATGCTAAGTTCTTCTATTTTTCTTTTCCCATTCATTTTCCCCTTTTTATGAGCTCTGCTGCCCAAACTTCCTTTGCAGCTTCCTCCTCCTGTCCCTTGGTTTTTCTGTTGCTCTCTGGCAACCCATTTTTCTTTTATCCTGGTTGCCACAGAGTGGGAAACCTATGAAATTCTGTGTGTTAGGTTTTTAGTAGTGTGTGTCAGGTGTGGGAGGGGGGAAATGTAGAGGAGGAACTGTGGCTAGGTGGGAGAGGAGTGGGGGGAGGGGGATTTAGGGGGGAATATGGGGAGTGGGAAGGAGGGGAAGGCAAGTGGATGAGTGGGAGAGGGAGAGGGGGAAGGAGGGGAGAGGTAGGGAGGGGGAGGGTAAAAAGAGGGAGGGGTTGGATCAGGGGAAGGAGTGAGATGTCGGTGGGGGGGGGAGTGTATGTGTGTGTGTGTGTGTGTGTGTGTGTGGTGTGTGTGTTTTGTGTGTGTGTGTGTGGTGTGTGTAATTATGTGTGGAATTATGTGTGGGTTTATTATGTGTCTGAAAAGTATGTGACTTGTGCTTGGAGTGTAATGTGGATTTCAGTGGTCGCTTGTGACCAAAACCCTCTTGTGACCTGACCCCCACCCCCCTGGGACTTGACCCGCACCTACTTACATTGTTGCCTATGCTTAAACCTCCCACCTAGCTTATAGAAAGTTACTCACCTTGTTCAATGGATTACCAATTGCTATTCCTTACTGAATACTTGAGTGCCTATTCTTTATCGTGCTAATGAGAGGACCATTCACAATCAGCTTGGCGGTTAATTGGAACCTGGAACCCCCCCACCCAAAAAACCACTTATAGGTGGATACAGTACTTGAAGTGCAGCTGTAGCAGCCTGTAGATTGTCCAGCTTGATGTGACGTCCTGGCATAGATGCACCTCAATTTCTTGTTAATAATGTACCCTGTTCACTGTATTTCTCTCACTGTTCACAAGATTGTTTCACTTTATTATCTTTCTTGGGTGACACTTGACAACATCGCCTTACCACCCACACTAGCCTGCCCACTCTGACTGCGACACCACGTTTTTACTTTCTAGATCACTTACAAAATTGTGGCTCTCCCCACACTTATGTGGCTCAGGCAGATTAAAAATCACTTCTAGGATTGTTCACTACCCTGACACGCTTTGCAACCCTTGCAGAAACACTTGGGTAGCCCTCAAAAACACTTATATTCGTGGAGCACTCAAGGCGTGACTCGCACGCTCGGTGTGTGTGTGTACTCACCTATTTTGTACTCCCCTATTTGGGGTTGCAGGGGTCGATTTCCTAGCTCCTGGCCCGCCTCTTCCCCGGGTTGCTACTAGGCCCTTTTCTCTCCCCGCTCCATGAGCTTTATCAAACCTCGTCTTAAAACTGTGTATGGTTCCTGCCTCACTACGTCTTTTTCTAGGCTATTCCACTGCCTTACAACTCTATGACTGAAGAAATACTTCCTACTATCTCTCTGACTCATTTGTGTCTTCAACTTCCAATTGTGGCCTCTTGTTTCTGTGTCCCCCCCTGGAACATCCTGTCTTTGTCCACCTTGTCTATTCCACGCAGTTTTTTATATGTCGTTATCATGTCCCCCCTGACCCTCCTGTCCTCCAGTGTCGTCGGGCCGATTTCCCTTTATCTTTCTTCATAGGACTTTCCCCCTTAGCTCTGGAACTAACCTTGTCGCAAACCTTTGTACTTTCTCTAGTTTCTTGACGTGCTTTATCAAGTGCGGGTTCCCAAAAACAGGTGCTGCATACTCCAGTATGGGCCTGACATACACGGTGTTAACAGTGTCTTGAATGTTTCCCTTTACAAAGGTATGGGAAATTTGTGTTCTCAAGGTTTGCAGGCGCCCATATGCTGCAGCAGTTATCTGATTGTGTGTGCTTCCGGAGACATGCTCGGTGTTATACTCACCCAAGATTTTTCTCCTTGAGTGGGGTTTTTGCAGTCTTTGGCCACCTAGCCTATGCTCTGTCTGTGGTCTTCTTCTGTGTGTGTGTGTGTGTGTGTGTGTGTGTGTGTGTGTAGTGTGTGTGTGTGTATGTGTGTGTGTGTGTGTGTGTGTGGTGTGTGTGTGTGTACGTGTGTGTGTGTGTGTGTATGTATTGTGTGTGTGTATGGGTGTGTGTGTGTGTGTACTCCCCTATTTGTACTCACCTAACTGTTGTTGCAGGGTTCGAGACTCAGCTCCTGGCCCGCCTCTTCACTGACCGCTACTGGGTCCTCCCTCTCCATGCTCCATGAGCTTTATCATACCTTGTCTTAAAAGCTATGTATGGTTCCTGCCTCCACTACATCACTTGATAGACTATTCCACTTCCTGACTACTCTATGACTGAAGAAATATTTTAATAACATCCCTTTGACCCATATGAGTCTTCAGCTTCCAATTGTGACCCCTTGTTTCTGCGTCCCATCTCAAGAACATCCTGTTTCGTCCACTTTGTCTATTCCAGCAGTATTTTGGTATGCCGTTATCATGTCTCCTCTGACCCTCCTGTTTTCCAGTGTCGTCAGGCCAATTTCCCTTAACCTCTCTTCGTAGGACATTCCCTTTAGCTCTGGAACTACCCTTGTTGCAAACCTTTGCATTTTCTCTAATTTTTGACGTGTTTAACCAGGTGAGGGTTCAAACTTTTTCTGCGTACTCCAGTATGGGCCTGACGTATACAGTGTATAAAATCTTGAACGATTCCTTACTGAGGTACCGGGAAACGCTATTATCAGGATCGCCAGACGCCCACATCCCGCAGCAGTTACCTGGTTGATGTGTGCTTCTGGCGACGTACTCGGTATTATATTCACCCCTAGATCTTTCTCTTGAGTGAGGTTTGCAATCTTTGGCCGCCTAGCCCATCCTCTGTCTGCGGTCTTCTTTGCCTTCTCCGATCTTCATGACTTTGCATTTGGAGGGGTTAAATTCTAGGAGCCAGTTGTGAACCACGCGTCCAGTCTGTCCAGGTTCTTTGTAGACCTGTCTGGGTCGGCATCTGATTTAAATTTTCCTCATTAACTTTACATCATCTGCAAACAGGGACACTTCTGAGTCTATCCCTTCTGTCATGTCACATATCCAAGAAAAACACTGGCCCCAGGACTGACCCTGTGGGACCCCGCTCGTCCAGGTGTCCACTGTGATATCTCATCACGGACCATGACTCGCTGTTGCCTCCCTGTTAGGTATTCTCTGATCCATTGCAGTGCCCTTCCTGTTATATGTGCCTGATCCTCTAGCTTCAGTACTAATCTGTGTCATAGGTCTTCTTGTATTCCAAGAAAATGCAATCAACCCACCCCTCCCTCTCATTTTCTTACTTCAGTTACCTTGTCATAAAACTCTAGTGGGTTTGTGACACAGGACTTGCCTCTCATGTGTGTGTGTGTTTGTGTTTGTGTGTATGTGTGTGTACTAACCTAGTTAAAGTTGCAAGGGTCGAATCCTAGCTCCTGGCCCCGCCAGGTTTGTGTGTGTATGTGCGTCCGTGTGTGTGTGGGGTGTGAGTGTGTGTGTGAGTGTTGTGTGTGTGTGTGTGTGTTTGTGTGTGCGTGTTTGATGGGCTCTATTATATCACCTTTTGCACCCATATATAGAGTTGCTTCGACAACTTGCCTCACCTAACTCATTCCCAAATAGACGTAGGACAAGGACTTCTAATTATCCACCAATCGCCCCGACCTCAATGGTGGGAAAATTACTCGAATCAGTAATTACGAGTGCTATTCGAAGTCTCCTTGAGCGTCATAATTTGATTACTGATTCACGCGGTTTGAAACGCAATAAAAGTCACCCTTCTTTAACAAAAATTACTGACACTGTTTTACTGGTTATGGATTTAAAAAGGGATGTTGTCTATATGGACTCTACTTAGACCGTTCATAGACTTACACACTAAGACAGTTCTTTGTTCATATCACGAAGTATAAGTAACAGCATTCCCACGTTTACACTACAATTGTGTGAATTGTTTAAATCACGGTAGTTTGTATAAACCTTGGTAATAAATACCGACAAATTGGTTTAGAAAAACACGTAAGCAAACCTATAACATATTTATTAGAAAACGTTTTGGTCCTGGGACCTTGATCTGTATGTTAGAAAATGATCAAGGTCTCAGGACCGAAACGTTTTCTATAAATGTGTTATAGTGTTTGCTTACGTGTCTTTCTAAACCAAATCACGCTAGTAAAGCAGAAGGTTCTCCCCCAATGATCACTCCCTCTGGCCTACAGTGATGGCATAAAAATGTATGACAAAACACAGTACATAACAATGTCTGTCGAAATTTCATTTGAAAATATAATTTTTTCTCATATGTATAACACTAATACTACAGCTACTGGTTTAACTTTCATACCATCAAAATTAAAAAAAGCCGGTGTGTAGTAAATCGCATGATGGGGTTGTGTCACTGGTGAAACATCACGTAACCAACACACCAGAACCTCGAACATAAGTATGGTGTAAAACACTCATTCGGAACTACGCATGTGTTATGCATAAAGACAAACAACAAAACTTCACGTATTGAACACTTGCTGCACTTATCATTAAGGAGAACGAAAAGGCTAGAAGGCCTTGTTTCGAATCAGCTATCATGTAGACCATCAACACTATGGAAGAGAATCAGGCGGCACTCAGTTTTGCCAAACCATTAATTAGACCCAAAATTTCATGAGGAATTCTTTTAGGTTACTCCAATACACACATCACCGCTACAGTGACATTTGACCTCACTTCTCCACCTGTTTTACAGTGTGCTTTCATTTTATGCCCATAATGTGGGTGAGACCTTATGTTTTTCTAACAAGTTTCTTGGCAATATCTGCCATAATACACAACAGATGTTATTGTATCCATTACTATCTTCACTAGCACTATTGCCTCCATTACCAATACTACCAGCACTACATCAACTACCATTACTTCCTCAACTACCACTTTACTGTCTCCAATAGACCACTACCACTGCAACCGTGTCTAGGATAAAGAGTATTATATATTAGGCAGCATTGAAATTTTGGTCAAAGCTGCACTCTTCAGGCATTGTTCCTTATATACATCTTAGATTCAGTGCCTAATATGATTTTTTTTTTTTATATTTTATTTAAAATACAATACATAGCTTAACATAAAAACCCCTTAAACAAGGGTTGATACACATTTAATATAAACACATTTTGAAATACAATCCCTCAGAACGTACAATAGCAAATAAACACAATATTAACAGACACAAAGAGGTTACACAAATATACTAGAAAATATTGCTTGTGACAAAATATAACATTAAGAAAGATGGGTAATCTTAATCCTATTTACACAAAAACAACAACAAGGACATAACATGTAGGTGACCCCTGTAATCGGGTCAATAATATAATGTAAAAAAAAAACACACACAATTAAAGCCATAATCCCTTCAGGTATACATAATTTACTGTGACATATTGCCAATGCACAATACAATACAATAAGAAGAATATTACGATAATATATAAATATATCGGTACTCACAACCTACACAAATAAAACAATAAATGAAAGGACTTACATCACAATCTCATGATAAAAAAAGTACATACTCTTACTCAACTAACCCTCCAGTACATAAGTTCTCTACAGTCACACATTTCTCGCCTTACCACAAGTCTTACGAGTTAGCCAACAAAACTAGAAAAGCCATAAGCATTCCGCACTCATCAACAGGCTATACACATTATATAAATATAGCAATAAAATGTTCGGTACAAACACATAAAACCCCGTTTGCCATGGCAAAGCCTAAAAGGGAAATCAAGTATTTCAAAAAAAGAAAGAAGGCAGTAGACTCTGACATAAGACATCTATAACACATTTATAACTGCACCACCACATTCTCTCACAACCACATTTACCTCAAAACCCCACATTACACAGATACACACAGCAAAACAGCCCTTGTGCATAAACCCCAAACCCCGGAGACGAGCCCACCCCATCCCCTGAACTTCAACCCCCCCACCCTTTCACAACGCTAACAATGCTCTCACACTCATTACTACGATACCCTGCTGAAAAAGCCTGGTCCCAGCGACTTCCATATATTTCCCGATTACAACACAACGTTCTATAAATGGTCGCCGCCAACACTTGCGCACCTCCCAATCCTCATTCCCCCCTTTACCGCCCCGGATACAAAAAAAAATCTGCATTATATACGTGGTTGCACGTTTTCACCCGGCGCCTCGACGCCTCCCACGGGCCAAACTTAACGCCTCAATGCTGATATCCCACCTCCTAAACCCCTATCCTCAGAACCTTACCCATCCATTCCCTGATACTCCCCAAATTATCACAAAAATACACTACATGAAACGCCGTCTCCTCATCCCTGCACACCCGACACGCGCCCTCCACCATCAACCCTCTTTCCTAAAGTGCAGCACCCGACGGCAGTATACCATGGAGAAAACGGAAAAATACCCCCTCGCACATTTGGACGCACGCACATAAAACCGTAATCTCTCCCATATATCCTCCCACGCATACATAGGGTAGTTTACTCTCAGCCTTCGCGACTACCTTCGCCCTTACAACACGCTCTAAAACCCCCCCACTCGAACTTTATTAGGGTCCCGTACATGCAGCAACGCCCGCAACACGTCTTCACACACCTTCATCTCCGACCCTCAACACCACATTCGCACCTCTTCATGTAAGTCATTCACGCCCCTCCCGACATGGGGTACCCCCACTTCAGATAAATACACTTGACTCTTAAACCGTAAATCAATGAACCCCAATCGTCCCCTGTTGACCGGTAAAGAACCACACTCCTACTCAACCATTTACACCGGAACCCCAAGAAAATGGAAAACCCTCTTAACACCTCGTAACATCCAGACCTGCTAACGGATACCGCGCCACTGCCAGACTTACTGGGATAACACACATTCCAACAATGATGGGCTCAACCCCTCCAAGCGCCCCACCTCGATCCACAACAAGTCCAGATTCCCCTCCTCGCCTCTCTCGCCTACCCATATTTCACTATCCCACCCCACTTTTATCCTGCCCACCATATTCCAACGTACATTCCATCCCCAACTCTCTCTTCCCACCCAATCTCCCAAAACCAGTAATTTTGATTTTTCCACATTAACTCTTAAACCGGGAACCTCCGCCAAATTATCAATAACATCTCCAACCCCACGTAAACTCCTCAGCGCTCGACGAGTATTGTCGGTCATCCACGTACCCTATTATTCCCTGCTTCCCCCTTCCTACTCCCCAATCCACCCCCATACATGCTTCCATTTTATGGAAAAGGTCTGTTAACAGGGGAAACAACAATGAGACCGGGACAACCCCTGCCTAATACCCGACCCATGGATACCACTTCCCCAAAATTCCATTTCTGTACACACACTCCCCCCACCTGTATACATTCCTCTTGCCCAACACACCACCTCCTCCCAAAAACCCGCCTCCTTATGTACCACAACACCTCACTTCTACACTATCATCACCCCCTGCCAATCTAACACTTTTGACACCTTCCCCCCTGCTCCCCTTCTGACCCCTTCCTAAAATTTTTTATAAAAACTATTTGCCCGTCATACATGTCCTCCGACACACCATATTGTCCTCTTTGCAACCACTCTGTCCAAATCCCCATTTCCTAAATTTTTTGCAAAAATTT
>NW_026473936.1:0-10073 GCF_026875155.1 Cherax quadricarinatus
ATCCGGAACAGGAGACTTTCTGTGGAGAGGGAAATTTAATCCAGGAGCACACTCCTCACTCTAACCTGCAACGGTGACAGATTCTTAATTCTGTTGCATAAGAGATTAAGATTATCAATCGATGTTTTACACAAGCACTAGTAAGGGATATTGGGCAAATGAGTTTTGTTGATTGGCTTGGAATGGAATAATGGGGCTATGGTCCATGATTTAGGAGCTCCCAGTGACATAAACTATGTTATATAATTCAAGTAAAGGATTACCTGGTACTCGACACAGCATCTGGAGTATTGTTGTAGTAATACCATCCTCACCAGGCGACGTGGAGTTGCCCTTTAGTGCTGCATCAAGTTCATAATTATGAAAGGAATGTTGCAGTCATCTGCCTTGCTGAGCATAAGAAACAAGTCTCTCCCTTGCATCATATTTGTCATTAATTTCGCCTGTGTGGTACTGGGAAGACTGTCATAGCTAGATGTAGCAGCCCAAGCACTGACTAACTCATTGCCCTATGCAAGGGATGAGGGTGCGCGATCTGCCCATTCTGTTACCCTTATTCTATTTATGTCCCTCCATGCCCGGCTAAGTGGGGTGTGAGCATTGAGACCATTGACAAATTGTTCCCAGTCTGTTTGCCGCAGCTCTGTCATACCTCTCTGGCAGCAGCAAGGGCAGTTTGGAAGAGGCTCAGCATTTCAGGGGTACGATGGTTTCTATAGGCTAGGCCTAGTCTGGAGCAGTACGTTTCAATGTTCGAGTTTAGAATCATTGTAATAGGTATGATTTTTTATAAGACTTATGATTATTATGGAAGTCATTTGGATTTAGAGTAGTAGGAGGTTCAGAGGCGGCTCTAAGAAGTTCGAATACTGCTCACAAGGTCATTGTTAAAAGTCTCGACAGAGGTACATCATAGGATTATACAGTCAGTCACATGTGCAACAAAGTCATCATGTTGTCAGGGAAACATTAAGACGTTTCCGTTTGAATATCCCACCAGGGAGAATAGTATTACCAATATCTAGAGAGGTTAGCCTTGGGAAATGATCAGACGCTATATCTGTTACAATGGAAGACTCACAGCTGCAGAAGTAATGTTGAAGCCAAGACACAGATCAAGGACACCTCCATGATATGTGTGGGTTCAAGGTCCCTACAATTTGCACATTTCATGACTGTTTAAGAGTGACAACAGTTGATTGCCATTACGATTACCAAATGAGAGTTTCCAATGCTTTTGTGTCTTGCATTATAATCACATAATGAGAGTAGGTTCAGACTGAGCACAAGTTGGGCTCCAAGTATTAAACTTATCAGCAGGAGGTACAAGTTAAATATGTTGAGAGCAGAGTTCCAATATAAATCTAACACCGTGATACTGTAGCCCTCTGTTTTCTTATGTGCAAGAAGTGATGGGAAGTGATTTTTTAATATATAGAACACAAGAATTATAGATTGAGGTTTATGCAACAACGAGGCAATTTAGGGTTGATTTTTCAGGGACTCTGCACTCTGTAGACACAAATAACAAGGATTCAGTGTTACTTTAGATGCAGTCAGAAAATCTTTTTCTAAGTGCGCAATATTCCAACTTAAAATGGATAGTTTATACGGTTTGGTTCCATTATAAAGTCCAGGATGTTTTCAATTTCCAGCAAAATAAAAAAAATTACTAAATAACAAAACATAAACAATATCATACATCAGTATTACCTTATCCAGAGTCCCTAAGTGCACTTCCATTAGTGAGACCTCTTGAGTCTTTGTACACAGAGGTCACTGCCCTTTGTTCTGGATTATGGAAGGTTGCAACCCCGCACTACTTCCCTGTATTCACCTCCTATCACCTTATCAACCAGCTTTTGCGTGTCTCACCAACCAACGTCATCCCACCCCGTATCATAACTCCTTAGTGCTTCAGTGCTGTTGAAGAAACTCCAGTTTTGTATCTCTTATTTTCAACATTGAACATCTCGATTCCTACATTTTGTATGGTCTCTTAAGTGAATACACCCGCTTTTCATGGTGTCATGTCTGCAACTTTTGTTGTAGTATGTTTGTGTGCAAGTTGACATCCCCTTAGGATTTTCCCAGTGTTTATATATGTATCCTCTCCTCGTCCAGACCAGTGTCACTCAAGCACTCCCTTAATTATTTTTATTCTTATGGCCTAAAGTTCCGACATTTACTGGTCGGCAATCACCGCCTTAAGTTCTGTTAGATGCGAGCAATATTCCGCTATAACAATAGGTCTATGGCTTCCAGTAGAAGGTTCTCTTATCATGTTATTTTTCAGCAGATGCGATTTACAATGTGATCTTAGTGAATACATAATCACATTTTGACTTGTGTTTCGTATTTTTTTGGCAAGTTTTTTACAGATGTTTTTAATCCTCGTACATTCGAATTAAATGAAATTCCATTTGCTATAGTTTTCTGAGACCACTAAAGTTTTGTTGGTGCTGAGCCTTGCAGTGCTGATGAAGACACGGGTATCAGATTGGGTCATGAAAAGGAGACACGTTTATGGTGACATCTTCTATGTCATTGAATGATGAACAGTGGGAGGACTGTCTTCTGGAACAGAGCTTTTCAGTACTCCTGAACTTACTTGTGAGACCTCTTGTTGTAGGGATAAAAATTATAGCAGACCAACTTTCCTAGTATCTTTAGCGCATTTGTGTATAGCATGGTTCACATTGTCAAGGCTTTTGAATGTCTGTATATATTTAAATCTCATTTCTTTTTGTGCTGGTTGGATTTTAGTGATCCTTGGACGAAGGCGACCTGCAAACCATGTTGCCTTTGACATGTTAGTGGGTGGCTGCTTTTAGGACTTTCAAAATAAAGGGTGTTATCTGGGTCCAAGTTTTTGCGTTGCATTGCCCCCCTTTTGGATGGCTAGTCTGTTGTTTTAGAGGGGACGACCCTTCCATGCCTCTCCAGTAAAAGCCATTACTTAGTCTTGTAACAAATCCAAGGGACCCTTATCCATGGGAATCATTTATGCCTGTCGAATCATTTGTCAGATAAACATTATCTTGAAAATTTTGGGCTTTCTAAAAAATTCATTTGATCCTTTCGACTCAGAATGTTAGGATTGCTGAAACTGTCTTTGGATTGAGTGCACTCTTTCTTGTGTCCGTGTGGACATTTTAATAGGGGCATACTGAGTTGTCCTTTTGATTTGCAGGAAAATTTTTGGGTTTCTTTCGTTTCATTTAGCTTTAGTTCTCCGCGATCTGACTCCTAAAGATTTTTAGTAAGTATGTGGATGACGGTGCTCCCCCTGCATTTCTGATAATTACTCTTTTCCCGTTATTCTTTTCTCGTCCTTAAATAGGAGCCCTGTCCTTTCTATTATACACTACTCTCTTTTTCTAAGGAATAAGCTTGTTGTCACATGGTGCAACAGTTACTGTTTAGGCATAAGTTGGTTGTTGTTAGTAATCTTCCAACTTATACGGTAGATTGTATTGCCCACTATGTTTGTTTTTGAATTGAATTTGAATGTCCTCGTACAGTCCATTTCGGTTGAGGCTCCACATAAGTCTAACTAATATTTGTGTCTGAGTATAATTGTTTTTATACATTTTAAGATATCATTGTAGGAAGACTATTATCTCAGTCTGTGGCCTCTTATTTCTGTTTAATAATTTTGTGCGGATTTCAAATTGTGGTGTATTCAAGCTTTGCTACCTGTGTTATCTGCAACAAAAATTCATACCTCCATTTTAGGTGCCTAGTTGAAATCCCAGACAGAGAGTTTGCAAGCAGATTTTCCACAGTCAATTTACTTACACAGCAATCTGGAATTGTGTAGATATCCTCACCGGCCGTGGTGCCCTTAGTTAGATGCATCAAGCAAAAATGAAGGTTTTGCAGTTCATCTGCCTTGCTGGCTAAAGCAAAAACTCTCCCTTCATCAATTTGCCATTAATTTGCAGTTGGTATTTAGAAGATGTCATAGCAGATGTAGCAGCCAACCTCATCTTCCCTTGTGGGATGGGCTGGCGACTCTGTCCTCAGTTCGTGTAACCTATCTATTTATGTCCACATGTCCGCTAGTGGGTGTTCATGAAAGACCATTGCAACATTGTTCCATCTTGCGCTCTGTCAAGCAGTCCAGCTACTAGGCAGTTTGGAAGAGGTCGATTTTGTACATGGTTTTCTAAGTAGGCTAAGTCTGCGTATAGACCATGTTTGAGTTTTGAATCATTGTAAAGGATGAATTGTTTATAAGGACTTGAATGGAAATCATTTTGGATTTAGAGTAGAGGAGGTTTCACGGCTTAGAGTTCTGAACTGTCAAAGGTTTTAAGTCTGAGAGTCACTCATGGGTATACCAGTCAGTCACTATGGTTGCAACAACTCATCAGGATGGGGAACATCTGGATTGTCGTTGTACACAGCGGATAGTATCTACCAACCTTTCCGGGACTATCAGCAGCTTTTTTTATCTCAACTGGGCCAATATGTAACAAAACACGTCTCCATATATGAGTGGCGTTAATGGTCGTACAATTGCCATTATAACTGTTTTGAAACAAGCATACATTAGCCCGGAGTTTTAATATCTTTTTGGTCTAAATCACATTTGAGATAGGTTCATGCTGAGATCAAGTTTCAAGTTATTAAAAGCACACTGTCTTGTTTCTGAGCGAGTCAAGGTATTAAATTTACAGGTGACTAAAGACCCGTAGCTTATGCAAAGGAGCGAAGTGCATGTTTTGAATTGTCAAATGGTGCATGAAGGTTTCTAGGTAGCAGTATAGTTGACAACTTCCGATCGCTTTTTCCCTATCATTATGGCTCATCAGTCGAATACGCAAGTGCTATACATAGATGTGCAAGTTGGTATCAGTATCACCTTAAAGTGGATATTTGTGTTGTATTCCTGCCTTGGTGAAGTTCTTCCACTGTCATAATATGTTCTAACGCTTTCACTTAAGCACTGTCAGACAGTGGAGACTCCAGAGTTGTATTTTGGATAAAATAGTATATCCTCTTCATCTATAGCTATTGAAAAGAGTCCTTCTTGTTGCCAAGAGCACTGTTCAGTGCTGAGATGAACTTTCAATGGTATCAATACCACGGTTTTATAAGCTATCAACTTGACTACAACTTTATTCCTTACTACGTGGCTCACGTGTCAACAGTCGTGAACTGAGGTCATGTGTATCATGTAATTCCTTCCTTGGTAATTTAATTGTCATCCCGGCCTGGAGTCAGTCCATCAGGAATGCTGAAAATCTGGGCAACAGTCACATTAATCATGTCATGACCAGGTAGCATTGTAGTATCCAGCTTGCACCATTTCATGTGAACACCCTAGCAACAGTACCTGCTGTCACCATTCACTGAATGTCAAGTGTTTCTTACCAAGGCAACCAGTTACTGCCAGATGAACATCATGTCATAGATCTTCGACTAGGGAAGAGCACCCATAACTAGTAACACTATTACGTTCCCTAGCACAGTGGCTTTACTCAATCAGCCGTATCAGACGTGATGAAGGACAATACTCAACTTAAGTCGTGACTAATGCAGTATCGGGAGAAGTTATTCTCCATTCAGGACTTCTAAGATCAGCACGTGCGGAGATTGTAGAATAGCTTGGAAAGGTTTTCATGAAGGTCGTTGTTGTAGTAGTCCTTTTTGTAATAACCAACTTGAGATCTTTACCGCTCCATCAGATCCAATTCGCTCATTACTTAGATACTACTGCTCAAAAACACTATCTCTGAGAGAGATTTTAAGTTCCGCTGTGTGAGCTGTTCTTTTGGGGTATGACTGATTCCAGGAGCGATGACACCTTCAATTCTCCACTTAAAACTGACACATTCATCACATTGTAGCCTACTTTGTTTGACTGACACAGACTACACAATTTCTACGTTCAGCTACATAATGATGTATGAACATGTTGATGTTACTTGTCAGCACGCTACAATCCTATAGGAAGAAAATTTAACCTTACAACTTTCAGGAATGAAGGGGTTGGATTGAGGGGACATGATTCTCATTGCCTTCTGAGTACTACTACTACTTTTATTTCACCCTTGCAGCTTTACGTCAAGTCTCCTGCACTGTCTTAATGTCTTAGAATGTTCCTATATGAAATATTTCCGGCCAGGGACTGACAACCTCAATTCGTTACAGGTATGCTGTAACATCTGTTTCACATCTACACTGTTTGCCTGATTCTAGATTCGGACCTGAGTAGCCTATGGGTAAGGCGACCAGTCAAAGGTTCGAACGTTGATTGGTCTTACTATACACCGGTCGGTATGTATTAACATATGGTCGTATTTGAGCTACCATACAGGATCTCTGGTACAAATACACCACAGCTTTTTCAAGTGAGAAGGGTTGGATTGGAAGGGAAACAGACCTTGTTTGCTCTCAACTACAACTACTATAACTACTTATCAATCCTGACCTCCCTTGAAGTTTAAGTCTCAGCTCTCATATGACTTCAGTATACTGACTTATATGGTAACAATTTCAGCGAGGGACTGACATCTTCTCTGATTTATGATGACTGATTATTCGTTCACACTTACTAAGTTCTGATATTTACTAGTAGTTCGACTGATGAACTATTGAGGAATACGTTTCTGTAGACATAATGTTTCAACTGTGCTATATTGTCTACCACACTGTGGTATGTATACATTGATATTCAAATTGTCAGACACTGTAACACTCGGATTTACAAAAACCTACTTGGACAAGCTTTCAAGAGCAAGTGATCTAGAGGGACTGACCCATTGCTCTATATGGCTATTACTTCATATACACACACCTGACTCTCTCGACTAATTCGCACTGGCTTATTTCGATAGATTACTATGGAAGACCTCCAGGCCAGGATGACAACTAAATTCACGAACTTTAGGGTGAGATGATTATCGTCTTCTACTTCTGTACCTGCATTTCTGTATTCACTATCGAAACTGTTAGGGCGTTTCACTAAAGTTGTCTAATGTAGCATATTTCACTGACTTTTTTATAATGAACACAAGTTTTGAGATTTGTATGCACAAACATGGCAATAGGGAGTGGTTTTCATGGCTCTGACTCTGTAGATAACACTATACAATGATTCATGATACTTCAGCGCAGAAATCTTTTTTCACTGACGCAAATTCCAATTAATATTATTTATACAGTGGTCATATACAAGCCTATCAAGAATTTCCGCAATAATGATAAATCTACTAATATAACTACGACATAATTCATATCATATGATTCATCAGTATATATCCTTATCCATGAGTTTTAAGTCCTCATTAGTGAGATTGGGAGTCTTTGTACCATGGCATGCGCTCTGTCTTGAAATGTATGGAAGGTGACACTATCCCTCGCACTCAACTCTCCGCTTTTATTACACTCTCACTATCATCCATGTATTCCTTCCTTTCATTAGACCCAGTGATACATACCCCATTATCAACAACGGGTCATTCTCCACACTCAGTATCTATCAATGAATTACACTATCAGGTGCTATCATGATGGACTTCACTGCCCTATCATATTCATGTGATTGTAAACACCACACTTATCAGATTCATCGTTTGTTGTGATTATTAACACCACTGCAATCATCATGTTTGTTCATTCACCCACTTCATTTTCATTAATGCGACTATCTGTGGTTGATGACTATTTGCAATCCTCTGTAGTTTTTCCTCGTGGTGCATCAAGTTGTGTTTTAAACACATTGTTGCTTCTCAGTACTGTAGCGAGCTGCATGTTGTGTACCACCAGCAAGACTAGCGTCATGGGTTTTGAGTCCCGATCAGCTTGTCAGGTGGCTGCACTGACAGCTGACTCACCAGACTAGATGGTTGTGCAACACCAGCAGCATTACTAGTGTTGATAGCAACGTGATCGTGCTCTGTTGATGTCTCAAGAGTGACCGCAATCCATATTGTCTGAGTTCAGGCATAGGGTCAGTATTCAGACATTGAGTATCTGTAGGCCTATTGCCTCATCATGCGGGGTTTTTGATGGTGTGAGGCGGAGCTTCTGGGCTGGCGATGTGGGCAAGCTTAGTCGCTCTGCAGTCAGCATGAGCAGCTGTGACTCCTGGAGTCTTACAATGATACATTCTAATGCAACGGTTGGTGTTTTCTTGATCATATCATAGCACTGGTGAGAAGGAAATCTGGGCCTTGCACACACTGAACACCAGTGTGACTTAGATAGCATTTCCAGCAATGTGACCCAGCGCTGACACTTTGTAGCATCTACGGTGAGGTGCTTGTACAAAGCTATTTGTAACTCCTGTTTTAAGCTGCACAGAGTTAGAATATGATGGTGGAGTTCCTTGACCAATCACTCAGCCATATATCAGATCATTTGGAGTCGACGAGGGTTGCAACTTGTCTGACAACCGGATTTAGGATCCATGTATTATTGACATTGTGGAAACAATAAGTACTTTAGTGACTGGTGGGGCAGCTTGAGTTGGATGTTAGCATATTTATGAAGTAAGAAGTTTTTCTATGAATGTTGGAGTCGTTAGTAACAAAAACGTAATTATCCATCTCATGACGAAAGCGAATCCGAAGGTTTTTTCTGGGTTGTCTAATGAAGCTTTGTAAAACCATTAAACCTTGACCCAAACTCAGTTTAGCAGGAAATCAAGCCTAACCGTTCTGCAATGGTTGTTGTTGCTCTCGTTGTTTCTTGCAGCAAGTCCCCCTTTGAAATCCTCTTTCTTTTTTCAAAGCCCCTTCTAAAACGTACGAATTCGCCTTCACCATCATTTACTTCGTTCACATCCATAGGTCACTTTTAGTTCAGCTGCTTGAGATGGAAGAGTTAGTCTGTTACTTTTGGGTCAGTGAAACCGCCTTTATTCCATAAGAGAGAAGGGACAAGGAAGGGATATTCCCTCGCTAGACACAGGCAATATGGGTGTAGTGGCCTGCGGGTCGCAGTGCGATTTTCAAGGTCATTCACTGGGCCCACAGTCGTCTCGAGAGTTACCAACACTGTACTACTTGTTAATTACTCCAGACCCGCAGCACTAACACATCTAGCACACGTGTCTTGAATGACAGACAAATTTTCACTACTTAAGAACTAGTTCTCACAACACGAAGGTACGGCCGGAACACTGTAGAACGTTCACAAAGGCATTCTGTAACTTGGCCTTCACTGGCTGGCTTGGAGCGCTGTTTAGCCTGGATCAGCTAAAACTCGCCCTTATCCCATATGTAGATAATGGCGACGAGTTAAGGGATACCGGTGAATAGGAAAGTCGAGGAAGGGACATTCACCTCACTAGACACACGCAGTATGGGTGTAAGTGGCATGCGGGTCTTATAGTGCCATTTTCAAGGTCACCCAGCAGGCCAGACATTCCTCACTCATTTTAAGCCTATGTAGGTATTGATGGTCGCACAATGTCCTAAGTCAGTGAAATCCACTCGTGCAAATAGTTACAACAAATCTGCAGCACTTAACACTACTAGCACAAACTTACAATGTTTATAGGTAAACCTCTGGCATGTCCCACTTAAAAAGTTAGTACTGCAATGCTCGTTAAATTGTTCTTAACTAAGCCACTGCAGGAAACACTGGTATGCCAGCAACACTGTAGAACGTATACGTAGACATGCTGGGCCTTCAAATGCTGCTTTCAAGCCTGCTTGAATGTGCTTGCTAAGCCCGTGTCAACCACTTGGATATTTGCTTGTAGCAGGCAGGTAGGCACACAGGAGACATACATAAGATGAGTGGAGTGCGGCACGGAGGACTGACACGGGCACTCAAGCATTTATGTGGTCTTTCAAAAACCGCCTCTAGACCATAAGTAAATAGGGCGAATGCCTGAGTTCCAAATCGAGGAAGGAGGGGAGACAGGCGAGGTGAGTGAGGGTGTAGCCTCCTACAGCCACTTCAAATCAACATGTTTGTGTTTCACTAGGTATATCACTAGTCACAGTTCACACATAAGAGTTCCAGCAGCAATTCAGCCCGCGCCCAACGATATTTGTTGCATGATGAGTTATCAGTCGGGGGAGATAAGAGTTCTGATATGAAGGCCCAGG